>JAWWNI010000423.1:0-287438 GCA_034642065.1 Darevskia nairensis | reverse complement strand
CTGATTCTGAAGAACTTCAGCTATATCTTATCTGACTTTGTTTTTTATTGATTGTTTAGTTTAATGAGGCACTCTCTAGAATGATGAATGATTGGGAGTTCAGCTCCCATTTCCCTTGAGCACACAACAAATGATAAGAGCTGCATTAAGCATTAGTCTAAGTATGCTGCAGACTAGGTGCACCAGGGAAATGGAGACCCAGCTTTAGCATAATTACCTTAGAGGACCTCTACGTGGACGGGGCCTACTTTCCTTTATGATCACGGTACCTGCTTCTCCCCACCCCGCCAAAAGCTCATGGCTTCTTCCAGCTCTTGGTTAAATGGGGGCATCTCGCCTGCTTGCCAGGAGCAGAGCCCACCTTTCTGAATGCCACCACACAACGCGAGGGGAAGAGTGTTTTTGGCGCAGCTTGTGCTGGCAAATCGGATGATGCGTTTTGTAGCTAGCTCCCCCCCCCCCCCCGTGGAATGACAGGAAGGCGGTTGACATGAGCAGGGTGCCCACGAATGGCCGCCGCGAGAGGTGCCTTAACCTCTCATGAAACTTCTCCTTTGCAACGTGCGACCGCAACGCGAACCGCAGCCTCTCTGTTCTTTAATCGGGTCCTCCATTAAAAGAGGGCACGTGTTGCGGTGCGGCCAGCTACCTGACCCAGTTGTTGTGGGGGGGGTAATTGGATCAACAGACCACAACCCCTGATTGGTGGTCACGTGTTGCTGGGGAGGAAATCTGACCAATGGGGCGTCGTTTAAGTGCAGCAACGTGGGACCTATTTAAGCCCATGCGAGGCTGCCTAGCATTCTCTTTGGGGCCTTTCACATCGCACCCACCCGCCGCTCCCTATATTTAGGGCTTGAGTTGACCTTGCTATGCCGTCGTGTGTCGTCTATCGTTGGGACAGGGGCACAGTAGAAATTTTCCCCATTTGGCTGATTGGCTGTTGCCACTTGGGTTTCGCCTGCCGCATAGCAATTAGTCACAACTTGTAAGTTGTGGCTAGGCTCTGGTTGAGGTGATAGGCATGGTACCAGGGGTGGCCACGCCTATGCAAATGCAGGATATTCCGGTACAGGAATCCAGGGACTCATTGGTTTGTCGTTCCCAATAGGGTACAGCCTATGGCCGAGACCCAGGGACATCAGGATGGCTGTATGGTAACCCAACCAGCAGCTGTCTCTGGTGTTCATCCTTGGCTGTCCTAAGAATGTGGCTCTGGGACAGTGCTGCCTGCAAGGGTGCAGGGAGATAGTCGAACCAGAACCTATGCAACCACTCACTTGGTTGTAATCAATAAAGTTGGGGCCTAGATTCTGCCAGTGAGAGCTGAACCATAAAGAAGGCTGATGGCCGAAGAATTGATGCTTTTGAATTATGGTGTTGGAGGAGACTCTTGCGAGTCCCATGGACTGCAAGAAGATCAAACCTATCCATTCTTAAAGAAATCAGCCCTGAGTGCTCACTGGAAGGACAGATCCTGAAGTTGAGGCTCCAGTACTTTGACCACCTCATGAGAAGAGAAGACTCCCTAGAAAAGACCCTGATGTTGGGAAAGATTGAGGGCACAAGGAAAAGGGGACGACAGAGGATGAGATGGTTGGACAGTGTTCTCGAAGCTACTAACATGAGTTTGGCCAAACTGCGAGAGGCAGTGAAGGATAGGCGTGCCTGGCGTGCTCTGGTCCATGGGGTCACGAAGAGTCGGACATGACTGAACGACTGAACAACAAAGATTCTGCCAAAAACCAAACCAAATATCTGTCTCTCGTGTGATCTTATTTTGGGGAGGGTGAAAGGCCTAAACACACAACTGGCGCGGCCTTGTTGCTCAAGGAATCCCAGAGCTGCAAGGACCAACCACGTTCTCGGCAATGGAAAGAGAAGAATCGCATCCAGCACTGGCAGATCGAGGGAGCTCTTTAGAGGCATTTGAAACGTGGCCCGTAGAAAAGAGCCCAGCCTGCACCGCATCTCTCCACCAGCAAGGTTGAAAAAGAAATCTTAATTTTTGTTTCTTTAAAGCTATATGCCTCCATTGTCTGCCTCGTCCTCTTTCCTGGGCTTTCTAGCGCTTGCCCTCCTGCATGTTAAACTCTCTGCCCGATGCCTAGGAATTATTTCAGTTCTCTTTGGTGTGATCCATCAAAGCATCAACGGTGCCTTGAAACATCATTGTAAATGGAGCAACTGTTGCTTGAAGTCAGCTGGACACCCACATCACCCAAACACCCAGATCACTGCCGGTGTCTTTGCTTTTATGTTATCCTCCCACACCCCCATGATGTTCACACGCAAGGATAAAAGAAGAGCATAAGATGCAAGTTTCCAAGAACGGATTGATGAGCAGGGTAAGCGAAAGACATACTTGGTCATTGTTGTTTAAATGAAATAAGAAGCGGCTCCATTATTTTGCTGCAGCAGCAGCAGCTATGAATAAACCAGAGTTGCCCAGTAACTGGGTTTTCAGCTAAATCCCCGTCAATGCTAGAAAAATCAATGCCCAGCTCCCGCTTTCTGTAGATTTACCAAAGTGAACAACTGTGTACTGAAATCAAAGCCATTTGTCCACAGGCTCCCACTCCATAACTTCTGTGACATTTCCCTAAAATTCTAGCCTTATCGTGGTTAATGAAAAATGGCTGTTTTGGAAAACAAACCACCGGTTTCTCCTTTCATGCAATATCACCTTTGGTTCTTAATTGTAAAGATACATACTGAGTATTGCAATTAATAATACTCTCACAGATATATAGCAAAACACCTAATTTCTCTCTGGATTTGTAAATAATAGAACATAAATGACGTACGTGATCAGATTCTTTCCCCCAGGATCTTATTCATTGCAAAAAGCTATGAATGGTTGCCATTCCCCGCACCTCAAAATGCATTTATAGGCCGTTGTCTGCTTAAGTGTATCTGAGTAAGAACAGTAAGCTTTCTTGTTAGTAAAGTATTCTGAATTCTTACACCATTCCTCAGCAGATTGTTGTTATTTCCCCAATTCTTTGCAACAATCATTTGGCCAGCAGTTAACAAATTCCAAACAAGCTCTCTTTTTGTGTGATTGGCTTTGGGGTTTTTTTTTTAAACATACTTTCTTGTGTCACTTAAAAGGAGAACTTGTGGCCTGTGCAAAAATCCAGCTCCTGTTATTCCTTGAACATTCGCTTCCGGTGCCTTATAATAGTGTTGCACCACTGCTAGAGACACATAGTAAAACTGCAGCTGCAGCCATCTGCTGGTGATATTACTGTACACCACTTTAATTCAACTATAGTTTTTCGGTTGATAAAATGTGCAATCTCAGTCCAATTATAATTTGAAAATACAATGCAGATACTTGAAGCCCATCCCTGTAAAGGATTTAGTAGTGTTTATGACCTGCCTGTTGATAGGAAGAGGCTCCAGAATATTCCAAAAAATGTACAGGCTTGGGCCTAAGGGGGGGGGGTGGGGGTGGGAATCTCCTGGAATTGGAGTTCCACCTTTGTAATCTTTCTGTCCTCCCTGTGTTCAGGGAAGTTTTTAATCTGTGATGTGTTAATGTATTTTAATGTTTGCTGGAAGCCGGGAAACCCAGCCAGATGGGCGGGTTACAAATAATAAATTGTTGTTGTTGTTGTTGTGGTGGTGGTGGTGGTGGTGGTGGTGGTGGTGTATTCCTAGTGGTTAAACTCAAGAGAGTATGTATGGTTGGCATTAATGATTTTGGCCTGGCCATTTTTGGATCAAGTCTTTTTGAGGTCCTTAAAGGACAAAAAACAGATTTTCTTTACGGAAGACACAATGGAGCTCTTGGAGTCACAGAGGAGCCCGTGCTTTCAGCACCCCCAGCCACCCCTAAGGGGACAGATGGTTCTTATCGGAGGGTTGAAGACGCCAAGCCAATTTGATTACCGGCAAAATTAAAAGAAGAGTTTGGATTTGATATCTGAGATGTGTCTACCTGGATTTCAAAGGCCAAATAGACATCCAGGGGGGAATTTCCGAAAGGCGACGCTTTGTCCTGGATCAACTTGGCCCTCCAGCTGTTTTGGAACTACAACTCCCACCATCCCTAGCTAACAGGACCAGTGGTCAGGGATAATGGGAACTGTAGTCCCAAAACAGCTGGAGGGCCAAGTTTGGCCATGCCTGGCTTATACCCAGAACAAACGTAGTTGGTCTCTAAGGTGCTACTGGACAATTTATTTATTTATTTCGACTTGTGTCATACCAACATGGCTACCTACCTGGACCTTAGGAATATAGGAAGCTGCCTTTTACAGAGTCCGACAGTTGGTCCGTCTAGACCAGTATTGTCTGCACTGACTGGCAGCAACCCTCCAGGGTTTCACAGGAGACATTTTCAGCCCTGCCTGGAGATGCTGGGAGTTGAACCCGAAGCCTCGTGTTTGCAAAGCAAATGTTCAACCACTGAGCTATGGCTCTTCCCCTCAGCGACTTGAACACCGCAGCTGCCTCTATCAGTAACCCTTTTCAGTTCTTTTTATGTATTAAAACCCTCAACGAAACATTATTTTCCGTCCTTATTGTTTTGGTCCGCACAACAACCCTCCGAGGTGGTTCGTGCTCATGGACATGATAATAATAATAATAATTTATTATTTGTACCCCGCCCATCTGGCTGGGTCTCCGCAGCCACTCTGGGCGGCTTCCAGCAAACATTAAAATACATTAACACATCACAGATTAAAAATTTCCCTAAGCAGGGCTGCCTTCAGGTGTTTTCTAAATGTCATGTAATTGTTGATCCCTTTAACCTCTGCTGGGAGGGCGTTCCACAGGGCGGGCGCCACTACCGAGAAGGCCCTCTGCCTGGTTCCCTGTAGCTTTGCTTCTCGCATTGAGGGAACCGCCAGAAGGCCCTCACTGACCAGGGCTGAGGTGCAATTTTGAATCTGGATCTACCAGTTCCTCTTTCATCACTGTTGTGTTTATTTTACCATCACGCTTGAGATTATAGTGACTGGTTTTGATTTATAGAAGGTAGAAAATGGCGTAGAGGGGGAGAAAAATTCTGTAGCCTTGGTTCAAGAAGCTGGGTTCACCTCAAAACTGGTGTGCTTACCTTATTTTGAAAATTACCGCAGATACCACATCCACACAGTATCACAGACACACTCACTCCAAATGGAAATGCAGAGGAAATTACTGGTTCTCTTTGCAAACACAGATTTAGAAAGGGGGGGGGCAGATTTTAAACCTACTAACCTTGACACATCATAATTAACCCACATGTGGCATTGTATCTGCAGGAGAATGAAAAGAAGCTCTCAAAATATTGGTGTGAAACATCCTTGCAGCATTGTTTCTTTAACTGGAATCAGAGAGGCACATGAAATGGGGGGTCACTTAATGCCACCGCAGAAATAAAGGTATTGGGAGGAGAGGGAAGGGGGAGACAAATAGAAATGGAACAAAGGGAGAGAAGGGCTATCGTCTCCAGCACACTATTGTTTATGGCAAACTTGTTTGGCTGGATTGTACATTTCCCCATTATCTTAACTCATAACGAGCACACAAATTGCATTCCTTGCTTATTGTGAAGCCTGCATACTGTTAACCCAGCCACGAGGGTGCTAGAGTAGCATTATTTAAGCATCATTAGTATGCGGCAAGGTGCCTTGCTTCCCACTTAATCCCTTTGCAAAGTGGGCCTACAAGCTCTCTGTCTCTTTGTTATGACAGCACGAGTCTCCGTGCTTCTAATGCAACACTAATAAGACTTTAAACTAGAGAGCTAAATTAGGGAGACGGGGAAATTGAGACGAGAGAATAAGACCCAGTGAGCGAGGAGCCGGGAGGATAAGCGAGACGGAGGGAGAGCTGAGGTCTGTATGTGCAGCGGCGGCAATGGGCAGTGCAGAGACATCTTGGGAGAGCCCAGCCGTACAGGGAAGGTGCAAAGGACCAGAAAGGGAACCTAGATAAGAACGTAAAAAGGGCCTGCTGGATCAGGCCAAGGGCCCAGCATCCTGTTCTCACAGAGGCGAATCAGAAACCAGCTGACAGAAGCATTGCTTCCTCCAACTGTGGAGGCAGAGCGCAGCCATCATGGCTAGTAGCTGCTGACAGCCCTCTCTTTCTTAGAATAGAATCATAGAATCCTAGAGTTGGAAGAGACCACAAGGGCCATCCAGTCCAACCCCCTGCCAAGCAGGAAACACCATCAAAGCATTCCTGACAGGTGGCTGTCAAGCCTCTGCTTAAAGACCTCCAAAGAAGGAGACTCCACCACACTCCTTGGCAGCAAATTCCACTGTCAAACAGCTCTTACTGTCAGGAAGTTCTTCCTAATGTTTAGGTGGAATCTTCTTTCTTGTAGTTTGAATCCATTGCTCCGTGTCCGCTTCTCTGGAGCAGCAGAAAACAACCTTTCTCCCTCCTCTATATGACATCCTTTTATATATTTGAACATGGCTATCATATCACCCCTGAACCTTCTCTTCTCCAGGCTAAACATACCCAGCTCCCTAAGCCGTTCCTCATAAGGCATCATTTGCATTGATGGAAAATCAATGCATTGATGGAAAATGAAACTGATTAAAATGGACTACCATTGATAGGGGCAAGGAACTGCACTCTGTTCACGAGGCCAGGACCTGGATGTACTGTAAATTTCCACGGGACTCTTGGACAGAGGTTTCCAGCAGTCATGCTCTCCAATACTCTCCCTGGGTGTCCACTGCTCACGTGGAGATGGACAGAGAGGCTGACCTGGCAATTTGCAGCTTCTTATCAGTCCCTTAGGACGTGGGTGGCGCTGTGGTCTAAACCACTGAGCCTCTTGGGCTTGCCGATCAGAAGGTTGGCGGTTCGAATCCCCGCAACAGAGTGAGCTCCCGTTGCTCGGTCCCAGCTCCTGCCAACCTGGCAGTTTGAAAGCACACCAGGGTAGATAAATAGGTACTGCTCCGGCAGGAAGGTAAACGGTGTTTCCGTGCGCTGCTCTGGTTTCGCCAGAAGCAGTTTAGTCATGCTGGCCACATGACCCGGAAAAACTGTCTGCAGACAAATGCCTGCTCCCTCGTCCTGTAAAGCGAGATGAGCGCCACAGCCCCCGAGTTGTCTGCGACTGGACTTAACTGTCAGGGGTCCTTTATCTTTACCTTTTTATGTGCCCCTATATTTATCTGCATGCCCTGCAGCATGTGATGGAAGAGAACGGCCATACCTACTTGTGCCAAGGGGCTCATCCAATTTTCTTCTCGCAGCTTTGAGGGGCAACTTATGGGCAAGAGAGAATGATATCCTCAAGGCCAACTTGTAAGTTTCACGGCTGAGAGAGGGGATTTGAGAGCAGGTTCTGTCCATCAGCTACCACTGGTCTGGCTGTTAACGTATATTCCGGAAAGGGAAGGAGCATCAGCGCAAAAACGTGTAGGGAGGAAGCCTCATAGGTGCACTGAAAAAAATTTATTGCCCCAATCTGTTTGTCAAGTCTTGAGGCTCTCCTACAGAGACACTCATATTAAGTCGAACTCATCCATGACCCGCTCAGCACATCGATGGCAAGACAATTGTGAAATCTTTTTAAAAAACCAATCTGTTCAAATGTATTGCTTAAAACCATAGGCCATCACAGTGTAGAGCAATATAATGCACAATGCAGCAAAAACCAGAGGGCATCACAAAACTAAAACGGAGGCAGATACAGTCATACCTTGTGTTGTGTTAGGTTCATGTTGCGTCTTTTCGGCTTGCGAACTTGACAAACCCGGAAGTGTATACTTCTGGGTTTCGCTGTGTGCGTGCACGCAGAAGCGTTCTGCGCGCTTCGCACATGTGCAGAAGCGCTCTATCGCGCTCCGCGCTTGCGCAGAAGCGCCGCTCCAGTTGCGGACTTTTCAGGGTGCGAATGGCACCCCGGAACGGATCGTGTCCGCAACTAGAGGTACCACTGTACAATATGACAAATGTGGTGTGACATAGAATTAAGTGTAAATCAATGAAAAGCAACTAATTAAAACTTTGTAGTTCAAATGGCACAGTTACCAAGGCCAGGTCAGCTGGTTATTTGCCTTGTGATATTTAATGTATTTAGTGTTTGTTGGAAGCCGCCCAGAGTGGCTGGGGAGACCCGGCCAGATGGGCGGGGTACAAATAATAAATAATAATAATTATTATTATTATTATTATTATAGGTTTAATTTTCCCCATCATACCATTTTCTAATATTAGTTTTAGGTTATTATTAGCCATATACAGTGGTACCTCGACTTACGAAGATAATGCGTTCCGACGCGATTTTCGTAAGTCGAAAACATTCGTAAGTTGAATCCCCATAGGAATGCATTGAGCGAAAAAAATTCGTAAGTTGAAAAAATCCTATTCAAAAATTCGTAAGTAAAAAAAATCCTATTAAAGCGGCCGCGACTTCCTTTCGGAAGTCGAAAAATTCGGTTGCGGCGGAAGTCATTCGTAACTCGAAAAATACGTAAGTCGAGTTGCTCGTAAGTTGAGGTACCACTGTAGGCTGATTCACACAACTTGGTTAACCACTCTATGGGTTAGCGAGGCCCTGTGATTGTGTAGGGCACTTGGAGAGGAGCTCACAGCCTCTTGCCTCCTCCCTGGTCCTTCCACCTGAGCTAAGGCAAGGTTTGGCATAGCATGTCCCCCAAACAGGGACTTGTGGTTAAGTTCTCTCTTCGTCCTCGCTAACCCTGAGCTGTAGCCAAACTACATACCATGTGCGGATTGCATGGTAACGTCACATACCTGCCTCTAAGAACTGCAGAAAGCATTATTTGGAACTTGGCAAATGTGAGCTCTTTCCACAGATGAAACCTACTCATTTTAAATTAGAAATCCTGGTTCAGATTGTGAGAGAGGAATATCTTTACGGTATAAAGACATCACATTATTTCGACTACAAAAATAACAAGTATAAAATAACAGAGCCTTCATGACAACTGTCACAGCTTGGATTTGCTTCATTTTTGCTGTTGCTCCGAAGTAGGATGGAGGAGAAATTGGTTCAGACCAGATTTTATGGCAAACTGACCTAATTTTCAGAGCACAGCTGTCACTCAGATTATGTGCATCTCTGTGTTTCCTGATGCACTTTCAGTAGAAACAAATGTGCACAAACATAGATATTTTGGCGGGAAATGCATGCAAAAATCCATATCCTAGGATAAATGCTTTGAAAGGCTTACAAAAATGGCATGTTTTATGGGGTTAATGCTTACAAAATGCATACAAAAGGCATATTTAAATTTGATTTTTTTCATGTTTAAATTGGGGGGGGGGGAACAGACAGTGTGGAATGAACCTGTGGTTGAGTGCCTGTAGAACTGATCTAAAATGGAAATAGGCTGATCGGTCCATCTCTACCCGGAAGAAGAGTCACAAAACTTGACATGCATTTTCAGTGCCTCTTTGTGCTCTCCTCACTTATTATTGTCGTATATACATTTCTGCCCATTTCAGAAAGTGCCCCCTTTTCACATTTAGGTATCCTACATTTGTGCAAGTCCATTTCCATACATTCAGTGTTCCTAAGCCAGATAGAATTTGCTAACCAGCTAAGCATGCAAAAGGCAAGGTCTGGCATACAGTGCAACTTTAAGAGTGCGTTATCACACAGTTAGCAAATTCATCTTGGTAGAATGGGAGTGGATGTGAGGCCCCAGAGAAGTAAAAATGCATGGAAACATGTATAAAAATGGCCTGTCTGACACATAAAACATTGCACGTGTACACACACACACACCATTCAAGGTGAATCTTAACAAAAATGTCTCACGACACCTCTGAAAACAGCTACACAGCTGGAAAAAAATGGGAAATGGAGTAGAAAGTGTTAACATTATTTCAGGAAGAATGCCTCTTGACTCCAGCCCGCTTCACATATGGGTTAATTTCCCTCTTCCATCCTCTAGAGGACAACTCTGGCATATCTGGCTTGAACAGCTTTGCTTCATCTTTAATACCAATATTGTAAACCGAAATGGTCCAATCTGCACAATGAGTTTCTATCTGGAGGTTTTGTGCAAGTTTTTTTTAAAAAATATTTTTTTATTATTATTATCAGCATTCCCTTGATATCTCTATCGTAATTTTGCAACGTACGTGGAAGTAGCTGGCAGGATCTCCCTCGCCAGACACACACACACACAAAGGGCTCTTAGGGAAATAACCAGAGCCCTTAGCTCTCTCCCCCCTCCCCCTCCCTGCTCATGCTACACTTGGGAATGCCGCTTGGAACGGCAACCCTGCATTCCAAGCTGTGTGTTTGCATTCAGCGTTGTACGTGGAGTAAGCCATTTCGTAGCAATACGCGCCTGGCAAGCTTCCCTCCTGATGGAGGTAATGGAAGAATGTGCTCTTCCTATAGTATATTGGCTTGGCACAGGCCACTCGCTGGTGCGATTTTGGCAGCTGCAGCGCCCAGCTGCCCAGTTCCAACTAATCTCTTCTCTCAGAATATGAACAGAGTGCCTTCTAGCGCTGCATTTGCCAAGAGTCAAATCGAAGGTCACGCCTGGCTGGGGGATAACGTTCGGGGCAGTTACTACACAGAAGTAAGCCTCCAACTTTATTCAGGGGGGATTTCCCCCCTCGTAAGTTTGCAGGGGGCGCCAGCCTTCGATGCAGTTTCCGCTGGTAGGTTCTAGTACCAGCCGCCTACCCCAAGGCAAAACTATCTCACTGCCTTGTTGGTCCTTATAATCAACCACCTTGTGTTGCACAGGCAGCAGAAAAGTCTGAGCAGGGCAGGGGGAATTCCTTCTAGACTTCAGATTTGATGCTCACTGGGATCTTTGCGGCAAAAGAGTGAACTCTTGAGTGTGGAGAAAGTGTGTGTTTTGAAAAGCAGGAAGATTTTCCACTGCAGGTGTGGGGTTCAGGTAGCCCATATGCAATTTGGGTAACACCAGGGTGTACACAAACGTTTCCCCTTAATAAATCGAATTATTAAACAGGTGGCATTAAAATTCCAAATTCTAGGGCCCGGCTTCAGCACCCTCTGACCACCAGCACAAGGGCTGTTGTGCTAACGATAAGAATAATGATTGTGCAATATGAAACCCAACACAACAGCTGTAATAGCGGGAGCTGGTTGCGCGACCAGTTGTGCAACAGAAAGTATTAGGACTGCTGCAATCTGCCTGTGGCACACAACGTTGTCAATTATAAGGGCCAACATGGCAGTGGGTTGCCAGCTTCCTGCCTTTCTCTTGGGCAAGCCGTTCTGCTAGTGCAACTGGTACGCTGCTAAGGGATTTCAGCATAGTGCAGCACTGAATTCTTCCCTGGGGATGTTGTTGTTGTTTAGTTGTTTAGTCGTGTCCGACTCTTCGTGACCCCATGGACCAGAGCACGCCAGGCACTCCTGTCTTCCACTGTCTCCCGCAGTTTGGTCAGACTCATGTTGGTAGCTTCGAGAACACTGTCCAACCATCTCGTCCTCTGTCGTCCCCTTCTCCTTGTGCCCTCCATCTTTCCCAACATCAGGGTCTTTTCCAAGGAGTCTTCTCTTCTCATGATATGGCCAACTTATTGGAGCCTCAGCTTCAGGATCTGTCCTTCTAGTGAGCACTCAGGGCTGATTTCCTTCAGAATGTATAGGTTTGATCTTCTTGCAGTCCATGGGACTCTCAAGAGTCTCCTTCAGCACCAGAGTTCAAAAGCATCAATTCTTCGGCGATCAGCCTTCTTTATGGTCCAGCTCCCTGGGAACAGAATTCCTAAAATGAGCAATATATGCTATCTTAGTGATTTTTGCAGCAATCCTGTAAGGTAGGCCTAGGAAAGGCAGATAATCTGCCAAGTGGCTACCTCAAGGCCACACATTGAGTTCATGGCTGAGGGGAGAATTGAACCCGAGGCTCCCACCTCACTCTCTTAATCACCGCCCTTGCTGCATTGTTCCTCAGTGCCTGTATTGTAAAGGCAAGAGCAGCCGACTGGTGGTTCTGTGGCTTCTCTGGACAACGTGCATAGCCTAAAACTCTGCTTCCACTTTCCTTCTCAGCCCCCAAACTCTGTTGCATGTTCATTGCTAGCAGCCTCTATCAAGTACACCTGACAATAATGCAGAACCTGAACTACAGGATTTTGGGGGAATAGGAGGAAACGACAAGGCTGCTTTTGCAATCTATACAATCTAGAGGAGTTTTACAAAGCATTTGCCCTGATGAGATGAGAGCCTCTCCCCTCCTTACCTGCGTGAGGGAGCTTGCCACGCTCCCGTTATCTCAGCAAAGCCGCCATTCACTCTGCTCAGCCACTCTGAGACTTGATAAACTGGACTTGCTATGCCAGTCTAATTGCACAATTAAATTCATCTGCATATGGTTTGAGATCCCCGTCTTCAGGCTATCGAGTGGTGAACTCTTGAGTGGAACTTTATTGTCTGCACAGTCATCACGAATGCCAACAGACAACTTTTCCCCATGCTGTGACAGTCCATCACTTTAGTGAGAAGCACACACAGAGAGAGAGAGAGACTCCAGTTTGTCTTCTGAGCTACTGGGGATTCGTGCAAGATTCATTGCGGCTGCTCTGTAGCTTGCAGGGAATACACTGGGCTGAATCGGCACACCTGAGCCTCAGCAAACCCCGCTGTGGACATGCCATCAGACTCTTGCACAAAACCAGCACCAACTGAATCTCCCCGTGTGTGTGTGTGTGTGTGTGTGTGTGTGCGTGCGTGTGCGTGCGTGTGCGTGTGCGTGTGTGTGCGCGCGCGCGCGCAAAGGAGGGTGTGGTGGAGGCTCCCTACGCCACAATTTCGCTGCAGATTTTCTCTCCTAAGAGGTTTACTTCTAGAGAAAGCCAAGCAGACCTTGCTGTCATCTCTCCCACAGAAGCGCATGCAGTCAAACACACTCTGCTAGCTTATAGGCCTTGAGGTTTGTGAGCGTGCTAGCATTGCTTGTGTCGGATGCTGATCCCCGCCCCCCCCAAAAAACCCCTCAAAAAAGAGAGAAAGAATCCGAACCCAGCTCTCCTCCAGCAGGGTCTGTAATGTGCGCAGGCATATTTGTCAAGGAGGCCGTGTTCTTTTTAACACTTCCCTCAAGTGGCGTTCTCTAACAGTAAAACACTCCCTAAAAATACGCAAATATTTTTAGCCACCGTGTACAAATCAGGTTGTGTTGCACATTCCCCTGGTGAGCAAAAGTGATGAGTTTGTGTTCATTAACTCTGGGCCATCTGGTGCAAACATGATGCAGTCTGTGAATCAAAACGTGCGCCGAACTCCAGGGATCAGAATAAGTGCCAGGCCCTGTGTTTGGGGCCTGGGACTTGGAGGTGGGGGGTAGGCAGCAGTTGAATGCATAGATCTCCCTCCCTCTTTTAATTAACTTTCCTTAGTAACATGTCTGTGCTGCTGCTGCTGCTGCTGCTGCCGCCGTCTCTCAGTTGAGAGCCTGGATATTTTTAGAGCAGTGCTTTGCTCCTGAAGTATTTCACCTGTCCCTTTCCCTGCCTGTTGTTTGACACGTGAAAGTATTGGGACTGTCTCCTGTGGGGTGAGTGGGAACTGCCTGGGAATACTGGTGTTTTCTTCCCCTGCGCCCCAGAAAAGGTTCCTGTAACTTAAAAGCTTGGCAAGAGAATTGGATCCAGTGCAAGCAACCAGGGAAGCACCAGAAAAGTGAGAAAGAAATCCCAAATGGTCTCGGATTGAAGGCTGGTGGAGGAAAAGACTCTGTGCACAAGCTCTGCTTGTCTTAGAAAAGCCAAGAATGCAATGTGCTCTACACTTGAAGGTGACCTGGAAACTACAACTAATCCAGAATGTGGCAGCTAGACTGATGACTGGGACCATATCACTGGTCCTAAAGGATCTACATGCAGGAATCTCAGCTAAAGCAATTCCCCGTCAGCCGCAGGCAGTGTAGCTGTACTGGCTGGTGCCAATGGGAGTTGTATCCCAAAGCATTTGGAGGGCACCGCGTTGGGGAAGGCTGCCTTAGATGCTGAGAGTATAATGTTTTGTGAGAAGCACGGCCCAAGGCCAAACTACCATCGCAGAACACCTCAGCCAACGCCCTGGTTTAGTGCTTTCCTCTTGTGCTTCCCATTATCAAAGGCGATCCATACACCCAGCCATTGTTCTGCTGTTCCTCCTCAGCTACAAGAGCATTATTTGTTTCTTGGTTTATTTTCAAAACCTTTATTATTATTATTATTTTGCATACACACACTTAATTGGCAGTATCCACCAAAAGTAAATCCTGGCTTGCATATAAAGATCCCTGTGTGCAAGCAAAAAACCTGCAGCCATCTGAAAGGTTAATGAGTTCCCAGTGTTGACTGTTTTTCCAGAGGGACCTTGGGTCTTCAGGAGCAGCTTTTGGGGGCTTCAGGGAGAAACAGGGTGATTGGGGAACACGGAAAGGCCCTGGAATGCTGTGTAGATGGCACTTTAGAAACCAGACATTGTTTGAAGAGATAGTGCTTTGTTCTATAAATCGGGGCCAGCCGATTTGGTGTTATTGGACTACAAGTCCCGTCATCCCTGGCCATTGGCCATGCAGACTGTGGCTGATGCAAGTTGGAGTCCTTTGCAGAAGTCACCCCACTGCTTTCAATTGGTCTTGCTTCAATGTAAGGGCACAGCCATCTGTTTACATCCTCCGGGGGACAATTGGATTGCAGCTTTGTTTTTTCCGGATGTTGTTCCTCCTGTTTCTGATGTTCTGGTTGTGAATGCTGGTGCTTTTCTAGACAAAGCAGCACCCTCAGTGCACAAGAGGAAGGGGTCATCAGACCTGGGGAGAACCTCAAAGTTTGCAGAAGCGCAAAAAAGGCCTAAGGTGTGGGGTAAACAAACCTGTACGTTGAGGACTGAGTGGGCCAAGCGCCCACGAAATAATGACATACTTGTGGGGTGGGCAGTGGTAAACCAGGAAGGAAGGAGGATGCAATGGAGTATTGCGAACAAGGGCATGGTTCACACAGCCCAACAAGACAATGACAAAAATCCACCAACAGCATACAAATCAATATGGCTAACCTGATCCAAAACACCCACCCACCCCACTCACACAGGAAACCAAAGACCACCACAGCCAACTACAAATGAACAATCACACCCTAGGCCAACCCCAACCTCTCTCACCACCAAAAAGAGCACAAGCGAATAACAGAGAACCTGCGCAAATCACTGACACCAAACCCTGCAAAAATTAAGTAAAATAAAAACCATTGTCACCCCACCCCACCCATCTCCCCATCCCGCCCACCTCTTTCCCCCCTTTCCTCCCAATGTCTCAAACAAACGATACTGATTTGTAAAAATTGTTACATGGAAAAATACGAAAGAGACATTGCACATACCTTTGTAAATCAAGAAAATATATATATATATATATATATATATATATATATATATATATATATATATTTTAAAAAGGGCATGGTTGGCTGGAATACTTCAAGCTGCAGCTTGTTTTGACTAATACTCAAGTTTGTAAAGTGGTCACCCAAAGGTCTTGCATTCCGGACCGTCGTTGCTTTTACAGTTAGCTCTGGTGGCATTGGTAGCCGTCAGGTGTACCTGCCCTGGAACGGGTGTTAGGAGAAACAGCCCCACCATTGTTCCCATGGCAGCTAATCATGATGTCATGAGCAGAAGACTGTAATTAATAGGTGTGGGGAATAAGAAGCAAAAGTGGATCAGCTCCGTGGAGCAAAAATGCTGTTTCCATGCCAATATCCATATATAGAACACACTAAGCATAGTCATTTCATCAGCGCTGGTTTCCTAGGTGTGTGTCGGAAGGGCATTAGCAACGAAACGATAGTCAGGCAAAACGGTGTCAACAAAACTATGTGAAAGGGAAAGCAAATCCCAACAGTTCAGCAGCTCTTGGAAATAACTCCTCAGATTAACAGGAACCGTTCAAAGGAGGCAGTGCATGTAAAAGGGATAATGACCACCCTGGGTCAAACAGTGGTCCAGTGTTGTACCTGTGGTCATAAACAGGGCATGATGACGACAGGCATGGTAACCTCGTTGTGGCGGTGCTTCTCCGCGCCTGCCTTCTCCTCTTCCGTTGTGCTTGCTAACATAGTCTGTAACCTCCAGGTTTGCAGTTTAGAAAGACAAGAGAAGCACTGAAGGACACATGGCACAACAGAAGCCAAGAATGCAATGTGCTCTACGTGGGGCTACCTTTGAAGGTGACCTGGAAACTACAACTAACCCAGAATGTGGCAGCTAGACTGGTGACTGGGAGTGGCTGCCAGAACTAGATCACTGGTCCTAAAGGATCTACATTGGCTCACAGTACGTTTCCAAGCACAATTCAAAGTGTTTGTGCTGACCTTTAAAGCCCTAAATGGCCTCAGCCCTGTATACCCGAAAGAACCGCCTCTCCACCGCCGATGTCCAGCCTAGACATTGAGGTCCAGTCCTGTTTAAAGTCCCTGGGCAGGTAGAGCCAAGCAAAAAGAATGGGCAATATGTGTGACTTCAGTCTTCCCATAACCTAACCATATATCTCACTATGTCAGTTGCTTGTATTTATAATTCTGGAGGCTGCTGATGTGAGCTCCAGGGTGTGATGGCCATTGCAAAGATATATTATACCTGCCACTCAGGTACTGAAGGCACAACAATTAAGCCTTTATTCCTTAAAAATGCATTTAGATGCCCTGAATTCCATAAGCTACTTTCTCAGGAGCAAGCCCTCTTTCAACATGATTGATGTTGAGATGAGACTTTCTGCCTGGGTGGTATGAGCTATTCTTTGCCTGTTTAAGCCATCTGTTTTTGCCCTCACTTTCTAATCTTACTACTTCCCTTGAAGGCATATGTCCTGTGGTAAACCATGGACCTGCCAATCTTCTCTTTCTTCATCTTTTAAAAATATTTACACAACATATTGATTTGTCAATATAAGCTTCTTTCCCTGTGTAATGCAGGTGCTATTTTTATAGGCTGCATCTAAACATCTGCGAAAAGGGGAGAGTAGTTTTGCCCAAATACATTACTTTTACCTCAAGGAAACACTCATACACTGCCTGTAACACACACACACACCATTGAATTTTATTAGGGTTGGATCTAAAGGTTCCTTTTCTCCATTGGAGAGGAGTCTCCTTCAATCAGAGAAAGGAATCTCTGGGTCCAACTGCCTGAATTCTGGATGTGCGTACATACAGTACTGAGCAGATATACCTGTAGATGGGAATTATTAAGTATTTTGACTAGTCATCATCATCATCAAACCTTTTATTGGCGTCACATACAAACATTCAAAACATGTCAATTCAAGGTTACCACTCCCCCCGTGGTACAAAACATTTACCAGAAAAAAGGAGAGGCAGAGCAGACTATTGTCACAGTTTTTGACTAGTCAACTAGGCTTAATCAGCCCTTCCCAACCATTACCTGTAAATATTGAGTGAACAAGGGGAATTTCATGATAGGAACAGAGACCAGCAGTGTCAGCCAGTGAAGGGGTCCACTTTCTTTGGCGATCACTCGTAGCCGAGTAAGATTGTCTTCCATAAACACAGATTTAACAGTGAGTCCATAAGTGACTGTGGAGGCCAGTTCTGGATCCACATGTCCTTCCACAGTGGGGACATTGGTTTCCGGGTGGGACTTGATCACGGTGAGGGTTTGCCAAGCGTGCCTTCCTCTTAGCACGTTTCTCCCTTTCATCCCGAGTTCGACTGTCTTCAAAGCCCATGACGCCTTTGGTAAAGGCTGTTCTCCAATTGGAGCGCTCGCAGGCCAGTGTTTGCCAGTTGTCAACATTTAGATTTGCCTTGAGAGAGTCTTTGAACCTCTTTTGTTGACCACCAGCATTACATTTTCCACTAGTGCCAGCTGACATTAGAGTTCTTCAGCCTTGTTCTTCAACCTTGGGTCCCCAGACATCACTCCCACCAACCCTGACTCTTAGCTATGCCGGCTGAGGTTGAAGAAGGTTGCACTAGTGGGAATTGCCACCATGCCTGTGAGCCCTAGGAGGCCTCAGTGGAAGCAGGAAGCTTGACGGACAACCCTGATATGAGCACACGCTGCTGATCTGCCTGTGTTCTTGAGGAGTTGGAAGCAGGGTGGATAAAAATCAATGATTTTTTTAAAAAAATCAAAAAAATCGGATTTTTTTGATTTAAATCGGATTTTTTTGATTTAAATCGGATTTTTTTGATTTAAATTGGATTTTTAAAATAAAATGCTTTTGGAGGAAAAATCTTTCTAAATATAGTCTTCTATTTAAGTTACATTGTAGTCCAAAGGCTATTCATCAGGAAATAAGGATTTGTTTTAAGTTTATCAAGTGTGCTAAAACTCAGTCTAAGTTTTTTAAAAACAATGTTTAACCACATCAGTTACAAACATGGATACATATGCTATCATGTTATTGTTTTAGTTAAATAAATTGTTTAAATGGTTATTAATGAAATGATTATTTTTCTCCTTCCAATATGGTACAGCAGAAAAGTTGTCCAAATATAAACAGTTAACAGTTAACTTATTAACTTATTAAACCTCACCATAATTTCATAATTATCTGTCTATGTATTTCTAGTAGTATAACCAAATCAGTAATTTTTGATATAACTGTAAAAACTACTCTGAAAATTTATTATTCCAAAAATGAAACCTTCATATGGTTGTTAATATTAAGATTATATCAGCAAGAATGATTCTTTCTGTATAAAAAATATTTAAATCAAGCCTTACTGACTAGTAATTTAAATCGTGATTTAAATCATGATTTAAATCAATTTGATTTAAATCAAATCCACCCTGGTTGGAAGCATTACAATACTTTCTGTAACGGTCTGGCAAAATGGCATCCCTTTGAGCTGTTAATATTTTGCAGTTTTAGAGATGAGGGCATGATCTTGCGACTTGTCCAAGGCCACAAAGGAGAACTGCAGCTGAGGTGGTGTTGATTCATATTGATAGGAGCTCAGTATTCTCTCTGCTGGTCTGCAATGACCGTCTTCTTGTTTGAATTTGGCTATTGTTTTTGACTCATTCTTCCATTATTGAAAATTAATCTGTAGCATGGATTAGCTAATACTAGTCTTTCAATTTTGTTTTTCTTCACAACAATGCTTTTGATTCTGCTCCATTTCTCTTAATTGCATTTTCTTTTGCTATTGTGAACTGGCTCCCCCGCCCCTTTGCTGTCTTTGCAGCAGATGTGAAATCTAGCTGTTAAGTCTTGTGATAAAACGGCGGAACATTACAGTAACTGTGGAGAGCGGCCATGAAGCAAATGAAACACAGCCCCAAGATACTGTACCGAAACCTCATGGGAAAATGCAGAACATCCTGGGAATTGTAGTTTTGCAATGAGCCATAAAACAAGCCATTGTACCCCTCTAACACTTCACAAGTATGGATGAACAAAGAAACCTCTTTCCAGTCCATTTCGCTTTCACATGTGTTTGCCCATCAGCCTGTTCCATCCTATTTCCACGTTTGTTTAAATGCATTTTGCTGCATTTGAGGCAAGAACTATGTTGGAACACTGGGTTAAGTCCAAAAGACAGTTGGGGAACTAAGGGGAAATAGTATCTTAATAGCATCCCTATGAGTCTGTTTCTAGGTGATCTAACCTTTGTAAAGTTCATGCCTGTGGGCTGTCCTCGAGAGTCTTGTATTGCTATTAAAATATGTCAGCCGCAGAAGTGGCTTCCTGCTGGTGCTGCTGATGTTTGAAGGAACAAAGTCTGTCCTTGATGCTTATCAGAATGTTATATCTATTGCAAGAGTTTGATAATGGGCATTTGCAGTCCAATAACAACAGCCACAGCAGAAAGCATTTATGTTCCTCACCTACATCGTCACAATAGCACTATTCGCCCATTCATATCGAAATTTGTAAGGAGTGCGTGGGACTGGCATTTGGACAAGGGCACAGTAGTGTCAGGGGGCCACAAACTCAGAGGAGGAGTGGGACTTCATCATCTGTGGTTCGGTGTTTCCATCAGGCCAATGGCACAGCTCAATCTGAGACTCTAGGAAAGTCCCTAGCATCTTGGGTGTACAGCTGTTCATGCTACTAGGAGGTTTCTGGGCAGGGTTGTGTGTGGCAGAGGACCTGGGAAGAGTAGAATGACAGAAGAAGAAGAAGAAGAAGAAGAAGAAGAAGGAGAGTTTGGATTTGATATCCCGCTTTATCACTACCCGAAGGAGTCTCAAAGCGGCTAACATTCTCCTTTCCCTTCCTCCCCCACAACAAACCCTCTGTGAGGTGAGTGGGGCTGAGAGACTTCAGAGAAGTGTGACTAGCCCAAGGTCACCCAGCAGCTGCATGTGGAGGAGTGGAGACGCGAACCCGGTTCCCCAGATTACGAGTCCACCACTCTTAACCACTACAGCACACTGGCTGGAACTGGAACTGAAAGAAGACCAGCAAGGAGACTCAGGATTGAACTAGATACAGTGGTATACCTTGGTTCTCAAACAACTTGGTGCTCAAACAACTTGGAACCCAAACACTGCAAACCCAGAAGTAAGTGTTCCGGTTTGCAAACTTTTTTCGGAAGCTGACCGTGCTCCATTTTGAGTGTTACGCTGACAATTTTAGTGTTACACTGAAGTCTGTCTGTTTTTGCTATTTATTTTGCGTTTTTGTTTTTGCGGCTCTTTTTGTTTAGTTTTTGTGACTGTGTGGAACCCAGTTCAGCTACTGATTGATTGATTGTGTGACTGCAGCACATTGTTTATTGCTTTAATTTTATGGATCAAGGGTCTTGTTAGATAGTAAAACTCATGTTAAATTGCTGTTTTAGGGGTTGTTTTTAAAAGCCTGGAATGGATTAATGCATTTTGCATTACTTTCTATGGGAAAGCGCACCTTGGTTTGGAACGCTTTGGTTTTGGAACAGACTTCCAGAATGGATTACCCGGTACGTTTGAGAACCAAGGTACCACTGTATTACGCAGTAACAGTATGTAACAGTTTCCTGATTTTTAATACATAAAAGTGGCCATTGGGCGTGGAAGTGCATTGGGGCTAGGTGGCAATGAAATGCCTAATACCTTCTTATATTCATGCTTCCCCTCCTGCAATTCCTCTCAAAATTGCTTGCATCAGCAGCTCTGTGCCATGTGCCTGTCTTATTTTCTTCCATGGTTGGAAGAAGAGTTTTAAGGAGGGGTAAATTTGAGCAGAAATGTAGCCAAAGGTAAGCATTAACCTCCTGCCTTGCATGCAGTAGTCTTTCTCTCAGCCACTTTGCAGAGTCTAATTTGGCAGAGAGAATTTTTGGCAGAAGTTGACTGAGGAACTGTCCAGGGTGCTGAAGCTTCCACCTCCTCCATCACTGAAAACTTTGCCCAGGCATTCGCTCCGGCTTCCTTGCTGAGAAATTGTCCCCTCACTCTCCAGACTGGAACAGTGGAGAGGCTCGAGATAGCCTGCATTAAAAATGCAGACCAGATTTCATCCTTACCCTCATTTTTGTGAAAGTATGATGTTGGAGGTTAGATTTCACAATGTGGCCTCAGGGAGGTGGGGAGGCAACCATTATATTGCGGTGGAGAGTATTTTGCAGTGCTGAGAGGCCTTTAAACAGTATCAGGAGGAGCCTGACTCCTGGCTGCACAGTGCCTTAATGAAAGGACCATCCAGGTGGTAGGCACCTCTTCTATTTATTGTGACTTTTAGTACTGAACTGGAAATGTAGACAGCACTCTAAGGTAGGGTAGGGTAGAATAGGATGCCTCCTTCATTGGAGGCTTTTAATCAGTGGTTGAATGTCCGTCTGCTAGAGCTTATTTAGCTGTGACGACAGGATTGCAAGGGGTTGGACTAGATGACACTCTCGGTCCCTTCCAACACTGTGATTCTATGAAAGGAAGTTGAATTCATCCAGACCCTTTTGCTTCTCTGATGGTGCACTTTGGAGGGGGGGGGGGGAAGTGCTGATTGGTGGAAGAAACTTTCAGCTAATTATGGTCTTCCTTTCCCCCTGTGAGTCTCACTCCTGTTCTTAATTTCCTGACCAGCTTGTGCCCCTCCCCCGCTCCTTTCCTAGCATCTGTGGTTGTTTCAAATGGAGCTGTGCTACCTGCTGCTCTGACTTTCTAACATACCATACATGTTGCATTGCCAAGCAGTGAACTGCCAGCCATCTGCCGTCCAAATCACAATTTACATTGTTTCTTCTTAAAATAACGCCTTCAGAATACCAAGTAACTCTCTGTATCAGGTTTTCGGGATTGAAAGTCGGCCAGAATTTAAAGGGGGCAGGGGGGAGGGGGGGAAATACCAAATGTGCCTCAAAGAGAAACACGGGGGGAGAACTCTGAAACACCAAAAGGTTTTGCTTTGTTTGATTTCCCCCTCTTTGCTCTCTGATCGTGTATTTATAGAATCATAGAATGGGGGGGGGGGGAGAGACAGTGGAAAGCCGTTGGATTCAGGGATACGGGATCACACACACAGTTCCTAAATCCCATGAAATATAAAGCCCATCCTGTCCCGTGACAGTTTCCAGGTGAGCTTCATGCAGCGAAGCCAAGCCACATCAGAGGGCAGGGGGAGAGAAGCACAGATGGAGTCAAAGGTTATTGAGCCAGGGTTGTGTTGGTCTAGAACCTGGGAGATCAGGGTTCAACTCTCCAGTGACCCGTGAAGCTCACTGACTGACCTTGGTCCAGTCTCTTGTCTCTTGACCTACCTTTCAGGGTTGTTGTGTGGATAATAATAATAATAATAATAATTTATTATTTATACCCCGCCCATCTGGCCGGGTCTCCCCAGCCACTCTGGGCGGCTAAAATGGGTATGAGAACCATCTTTGCTGTGACTCCTAAAAGACCTGTTCCCTATTTTGCTAGCTGATTTCTACCTGGCCTGGGAAGGTGGGGTCCTGACGGACTCCAGCTACGAAACCTGCCGCTCATGATGCCTATAGACAGTTGGGGTGGGGCATCATTTAGGAGTTTTTATTGGGGGTCAGGATTTAATTTAATTTTGGAGATGCTTAATTTTTGCTGTTCTTGGTGCTTTGTTTTTGTATTTCTGTTGCCACACCTTATTATGAATCATGTGTGAATTGCTTGATTTTATTGTATGCTGATTGATACGTTTTCATTTATTGCTTATGGCAACTTATTTTTTTCTTACATTTTTGTAATGCAAAGGTGGCATACTACTACTAATAAAATGCATCACAGAGAGCTGGACTAGGAGACCCTTTGAGACCCTTCCAGGCCTACAGTTCTCTGGTTTCCTTTGAGCCAAGGTGGGATATAGAACTGTAATAAATGCTGGTATTGTAATTTATATCTTTTTGCAGGCACAATGTGCTTTCCAGATTCCCTCTTGTTGTCCTCACTACAACCTGAGAGATGGGTTGGCATGATTCCCATTTTACAACTGGAGAGCAGAAGTTGAGAGTGGTTGGCTTGCAACCAAGCAGGAATTTGAACCTAGCACTTGTACGTAGGAATGCTGGGAGAAACTCAAGAATGGCTGATCTCCTATTTTTAAAACTATGCAATCCAGCTGTTACCTGGTTCTGCCCCCATCTTTAAGTGAAGCTAATGTAGGTTCATTGTTGGGCAGGAAAAGCAGAAATAGAGAGAAACATGGCAGGTTTTTTTTTTATATTAGCAATGCTGGAGATCAGTTTTAGTTTTTAAAAAGTCATTAAAAGCCAAATTGGGTAGCATTATCTAGGAATTGGAGGGAATGGCTGCTCTGTATTTTGTGGTACAGTGGTAACTCGACTTACGTTTTTTCGAGTTACGAATAACTTCCGGTAAAACAAAATGGCCGCCGCATCCGAATTTTTTCGACTTACGAAAAGACGTCGCGGCCGCTTTTAATAGGATTTTTTTGACTTACGAATTTTTGACCCGGATTTTTCGACTTACGAATTTGTTTTCCCCAATGCATTCCTATGGGGATTCGACTTACGAATTTTTTCGACTTACAAAAATTGCATCGGAACGCATTATCGTCGTAAGTCGAGGTACCACTGTATTTTGGTTGGCCCTAAGAAAAATATTGCTCAACTATGCTTTTGCAACTTATGAAAGGGGTAAGATTTTGCATATATGGGGTTGGTTGGTTGGCTTTTTGTCAGCATTGTGTTTCTAAACTGTTATCCCTCACTCACCCTTCCCCAAACACAACCCTTGGAATGGGCCGATTGGAAGGAAGGAAGGAACAGAACCAAGCTCTTATTTGTCATCTGTGTGCAAAAGTATGCTCAAAGCTCAAAGCTGGTAAATTCCATGGTCTGCAACTGTTGCTGTATATAGCGGGTGCCACAGCTGATTAAAGTTTTCCAGAGTTAATTTACATTTCTTTTTTATGACACGGGTCATGGGAAGAAATAAGCTACATGTAAATTGAGAAACATCCTGTCACTTGACATTAAATGTGCTTCTTCACACCTGTAATCCTTGTCGGTTTGCCAAGTATCCTTTTGGCTTTTCACTGGGACCTTGGGCAGTCTTCCTGTGTCAGACGGCATTAGAACTCGTAGCTATGTAGCCGCTGAAGTTCCTCTTGTGTGGTGCCTGTGCTTCTTCTACATGTTGGCATATCAGTAAAAAGATTAAGAACAGAGGAGCTTTTATGCGCTTGTGCTAGAATGAGTTACGCTCTAAACTTAATCCAGGGACCCACTGGATCACAGTATTGTGAGCCTTGGTGAAGTCCTTGGGAGTTCAGAACACGCAGGAGGGCTCCAGACAGCATCCTTTTTACTTGCTTAATTAGTTTACTCAGATTTATGTCATGTCCTATCCTAAATTAGAAGGCTGATCATAGTATTATGCACTGAAAATGCCTCTGTATCTCATGAGCCTATTTAGCCTATCTTCCACCCTTCTTTCAGCTCCACAAGAGAGCTTCTGACAATGTAGCCAACCCAATACCGCTTATTAAAAAGGCACCACCCATTTGATGCTCCTGTATTTCCATTTTATATCACAGCCATCCCAACTCTCAGTGGTGAGGTAGTTGCTGTTGAATGTGGACCACTTCAGAAGCAGATCCTGTGCTCTTTCACTGGTGTACTGCAAGATTTCTCTTGCTCTCCTTGGTTTCCTCCTAGCTTGGCTTTGATTAGCTGGGAGCCTGATAGAAACTCTTGCCACCCGTGTCAGATCTAGACATGGATATTTTGGCTTCATCCCGCATGTTAGGACACAATTGCCTCAACTTTCTCGAGCCTTCCTTTCCAGCTTTCCAGTCTTTCCTTCTTCATAGACCATTGTGAGCTGGAGGGACCAAAGGTGTGACCCAGAATGAGGCACCTTTCTATGTTCCTTCCTTCCTGTGTTCAGACTGCGACCACAGACACAAACAACTGAATCCAAGGGTTACCCTGAAGGAATTCAACTCAGCTGCTGGATTCTAAGGGTGGGATTCACCTAACCAGCCCCGCCAGTGGAAGCCCAGTGCAAGGACTTTCACTTTTGCAATGGAACTTTCCCCTCTCATGTCCCCCTGTGCCCCCTGAAATTGGCTGTGGGAGAGCCCCCTGAAAAGCATGTGGGGTGAGGAGAGGGGGGATCCTTTCATCTGGCCAGCTGGTCCAGGCAGAACTGCTGGAGGATCATGGCGTGGAATTCCACCCCAAGTCACAACTGTTTTAAGCCCCTGCATGGAAGCCAAGCTCTTAACGTTCATCCACTCCTTGCCTTCAACATCAGATCTTTGAGACCATCTCTGGTGAGAGAACAAAACACATCTATTTAGCACCTGCTGAGAACCGCAGTGTTATTCAAGCAGAACGAGAACCAAATGTTTTCAGGACAGGGGCCTAGATACAGGGCACACCTGCTTGACAGCACAGTGAGAGAACGGAATCTGACTTCTCTAACTGTGACTCAGAGAACAACATGCCCATACCAAAAGCACATTTATTGGAGCTGCTTTGGGTGTCATGGAGATGGACGGCTGGCTGAATGCAGGGGGGTGGGCACATTCGGCTGCCATCCAGAGCCGTTCTCTCAGATGGGAAGGTCAAGTTGCCTTGGCTTTCAGCTCCTTCGCTCACCCCACTGCCCAGACCGAGACGCACAATGCTGCCTGGCGCATGAAGCGCATAATCCCTTCACACCATCCTAGTAGCATCTTTCCATCAAAAAATCATGAGGCTGGAGAGCACTGGGTGAGAATTTGTTACATTATTAATATTCTCTCTGACAAGGGGATGTGATTTCCTCTGGCTTGCCTCCAAAGCATCTCTCTTTTCCTTTTTTATCTTGCCAGTTTTGTTTGGGCACATACTCTCTGATTGGGATCGTCTTTGGTGGCTTGGTCTGTAACTTTCAACGAAAATAAGACGAGGACCCGAATGAGATAAAGAGGGGAAGAAGGAGTAAGCACTTTTATCCTCCTTATGCATAGTCACACCTTCCAGGACCTTGAAGTAAGGTTTCCGCCCCCGTGCCCCCCATTTACTCTGGTTGATTCCAGTGCTCATCCAGCAGACTTATTGCTGTTACGAAAAACTGCTTCTGCAAGTTCAAGATGCTTTGGAGGCTTTGAACCTGCTCCTTGGTTGAGTCTTCCAGATAAGTTGTTAAATAGCCGCCCCAGTGCTGCTGGACCTCGAGGAGTATGATGCTGAGGTGGGTAGTTTCAAAGGGCCCAATGAACACGGGATTCTGCCTTACAGCAGGTCAGGCTATTTGTTCACCTAGCCCAGTATTGTCCACTCTCACTGGCAGCAGCTCTCCAATGTTGCAGGCAGGGACCTTGCTACCTGATCCTCTCTCACTCACTGCATCATCAACCTTGTTGTGGTGAGTGGGCTTGCACATTCCTATGACCCTTGTGAGTGAAGCCGTTGGGAGTCTCGTACTCCCAGCAGAGTCACCCAAGGCGGTAAGGTCAAAGGGAAGCAGCTAGACAAAGAATGATCCAAGAAGTCCTCAACGGCAGAACAGGCAGGTGATTACAAGGGGTATGTTACAATGGCTGTGAAGGCAGACGAAGGCTGCAGCAGGTAAGAATCTACTGGTCGCCGTGACTACTCACGTCATTGGTACAGAGCCTTACTGTGAAGACTGTGCATTGGTCAGTGTGCCCTGATCTACACACATAAAACAAATTCACGCACAGGCATCTTCCAAAAACCCAACCCAAACCCCCAAAAGGCCCATGGCGATCGGCAAATGGTAACGGGGGCAGGATCGTGAAATCTGGAAGCCCCTAGTTATGAACAGGCACATGGGCCGTGGAGACAGATTCAGTCGTTCTGACTCAAGGAACGAGGCAGTTGAGCAGCTCGGCAGCTGTATCCACGACTGAGCAGCCCTTTTTAGGACCCACTCTGCTCACCCCGAAAGGGGGGAGGGGCCTAAAAAGGTGCCCTAAACATAGTCTGCCTCCTTTTTCCCCCATGTCCCCACTGTGGAAGGACGTGTGGATCCAGAATTGGCCTCCACAGTCACTTACGGACTCCTTGTTAAAACTGTGTTTATGGAAAACAATCTTACTCGGCTTCAAGTGATCACCAAAGAAGAAGGAAGACCTGACCCTCTAAACCGGCGATGCTGAGAACTGAACTGGGGCCCTTGTGGACACAAAGGGTGATATTCAACTAAGCTTTGCACAGAGTTGACCCACTGGAATTGATGAGCATGGCTAAGTCAGGTCCATTGATTTCAGTGGCTGTGTTCCGAGCGAAACTTAGCTGAATGCCACTGAGTTGTGGTCCTTCTGTTGGCCCACAGTGGGAGTGGATCAAAGTATTTCTCCAGACGCAATAAGCCCCAACCATACAGCAGCAACTACAGCACTCCATGGGTGTCTGAATAGGAGCTCTTCATCACTAACCACGTTTAGCCACTCTGACATGAAGCATTCATTGAAGGGGCGGAGAAACCCACCCTTCTGCAGAAAGATAAAACCTGGTCAAGACCATGGATCTCATCTCTAAGCTGATCTCACCTACTAGTAACTCAGCTCCTTCCTCTTTAGCATCAGACAGCAAAGAGAAAGAACAGAGGACAAATGTCCCACATCACGGAAACACAGTAATATGAACATCCTGTCTCTGTCACTTCCTGCAATGTGGAATGAAAATAGACACTGTCACGTGATATAAACAATCCCATGACTGCAACACGGGAAAAGAATCCTAACAGTCAGTGTGTTACGCTCAGAGCTGGATCACCCATGACACGGGGTGAGGCGGCAGAAACTGAAAATGCAGTGGCCCTGTAAGCATCCCCCCTGCACCACTGCAGAAGCAGCCGAGGGAAGGGAGGCTTTGGCGGCGGTAGAGTGGCACAATATTCCACTGGCCAGCTTTGCCACTGGTTCCTCCACCCCAGTGGGACCAGTGGCAAGACTCTGTGGAACATCTCCCCTCTCCCCAAGTTGGGGCATTTCATGCCTGGATCCCACAGAACATCTCCATCCATGAAAGCGAATGGGAAGTCAGGGCAGCTCCATCACAGGCCCACATCTGCTCCTACACAGTGTGGCAGTGAGCTCCAGGTGCTGCCTTGGCACCAGAATAACAGCCCACTTAAAAAAACGCTTTTTTGGAGGCATTAAAAGTCAGAGCAACCAAACAGATATAAGCAATGGTGAGGGTTCTCTGGCTCCGCTGAATGTGTTGGAAGACATGGGGGACGTGTCAACTGTGTTGTTGTTTCTCATGAACCAAGGAGCTAATCTGAAACTTGACAGCATCCAGCTTCACCTTCTTGTGGAGACTGTTGCCGCATGGCAACATCTGGTTATCATAGAATCATAGAGTTGGAAGAGACCACAAGGGCCATCCAGTCCAACCCCCTGCCAAGCAGGAAACACCATCAAAGCATTCCTGACAGGTGGCTGTCAAGCCTCTGCTTAAAGACCTCCAAAGAAGGAGACTCCACCACACTCCTTGGCAGCAAATCCCACTGTCGAACAGCTCTTACTGTCAGGAAGTTCTTTCTAATGTTTAGGTGGAATCTTCTTTCTTGTAGTTTGAATCCATTGCTCCGTGTCCGCTTCTCTGGAGCAGCAGAAAACAACCTTTCTCCTTCCTCTATATGACATCCTTTTATATATTTGAACATGGCTATCATATCACCCCTTAGCCTTCTCTTCTCCAGGCTAAACATACCCAGCTCCCTAAGCCGTTCCTCATAAGGCATCGTTTCCAGGCCTTTGACCATTTAGATAGATAACTTTATTGCAGCTATAAGCTCAAACATATATACATAAATAGGCACACAAATCAAGCCTCTCTTACAATCTGTTTAAAAAAAAAAAAAAGGCATTGTTTCCAAGCCTTTGACCATTTTGGTTGCCCTCCTCTGGACACGCTCCAGCTTGTCAGTATCCTTCTTGAACTGTGGTGCCCAGAACTGGACACAGTATTCCAGGTGAGGTCTGACCAGAGCGGAATACAGTGGTACTATTACTTCCCTTGATCTAGATGCTATACTCCTATTGATGCAGCCCAGAATTGCATTGGCTTTTTTAGCTGCTGCATCACACTGTTGACTCATGTCAAGTTTAACCAAGAAAGTGGTTATGCGCCACTTTACCTGCGGGTGATTGGTGACATTGCTCACAGGCCTGATGCCTCTGACTGGGAGGAACAGGCAGCTTTCTGCCCCCCTCCACACCGACCAGCAAAACGGACAAATCTTCGATTCCGTGTGGACCTTTAAACTTCAGCTCCGCCAGCTCCGCGAGAGACTGAACTAGACAGGGGGGGAAAGAGACAGACACGGAACAGAGGAGCACGGCAGAAAGGGGGATGTCCACACCAGGGTACAACAGGCTGCCCCTTGACCAACAGAGCACACACATGTGGAAAGAACAGGGAACCCCACCACCACCAATGGCCACACAAGCCATAAGCCACACACCCCAAGCTCACCAGCAGAGCAAGGAGAAACGGCTCAAAGTTGGTCTGGTGAGAGGGATGATGACTCCTCCCATGGAGAGGCAGCAAAATGCTTTAATAGACCCTGCCTGTTCCTTCCTTCCATCATCCTCACGAGGAACGTCATCCATCATCCCCAGTAAACAGAAATTCACAGCAAGACAAATTTCCATTTTTGACTCACCCTGGTTTTTTTCTTACTTCAGCTGCAGTGCAGTAAAATGCACAAAGTGCAGTGTAGCAGACACCGTTTTAAAACATTGTGCAGGCTGCACATATCATAAAGGCCCATTGAAGCATTTGCCAATAATGAGGATAAAACTGAGGGCAGTATTGCTGACTTTAAAGAAATGCTGCGAACATGCTGTGAAAACATCAAGCAAATACAGAAATCCATATTTCTGTTAACTGTGTTTTTCTTAAAAGTAACATCTCCTGTGCTGCTTACAAGAACAAATTCAATCAAAATAAGATTCGTCTTTCTTTCTATCTATCTGTCTGTCTGTCTATCTATCATATCTATGTATTCATCCATGCAATTTAACATGCCACTCTGGCAAAGTATTATTTACAGAGCCAGTTGGGGAAATGTGTCTGAGGCATTGCTTCCCCAAACTTATTTATTAGCTTCAGGTTGGGGGAACAAAAGGGAATTCCTGATCTTCTACTCTTTATTTCGCCCAACACAGAAGGAACTGAGTTTGAAAAGCGGGGAAGGAAGTTGTGTGTCCAAGGCGCTGTGTTGGTGAATGGGGTGTAGGGCAGATAGCGCTGAGGGCAGGGGCAGACCTTGGTAATATGTCACTCTGCTAGACCCCCCCCCCCCAATCTTAAAAGGGACTCTAGGAAGGAGGCACAAGGCTCTGGCAGGATCCTACAGCCCTCCTCCCTCCTTCCTGGAAGCTGGGCAAGTGCTTTTTGGACTTTGAGAAGGTGCCCTCCTTGGCTGTGCGCCCAGTGTGGCTGCACCACTCGCACTGCCCTAGGGGAAACAACTTAAACTTTCACTGACTTCCAATACTGCCCCCCCCCCCCCGTTTAAAAAGGTCATAGGTTGTTTAATTAGCCTGGGAGAAGAGGAATGTTTTCATCTGGTGCCTAAAGATATATAGCAGTTGTGCTGGGCGAGCCTCCCTGGGGAGAGGCTCAGAAGATGATTGTTGGTTCATATGGGTGAGGCAGTCCTTGAGGTATTGTAGTCCTGAGCCATTTAAGGCTTTCAAAGCCAGCACTGTCAATCGGGCCTGGAAACGAAACGGCAGCCAGTGCAGTCAGGCCAAGATTGGCGTTATATGCTCAAACCATCTTGCCGTGGTGAGCAACCTGGCTGCAGAATTCTGCGCCAGCTGTAGCTTCCAAACCGTCCTTCAGAGACAGCCCTACGCATAACCCGCTGCAGTAATCTAACCTAGAGGTTACCAGAGCATTGATGACGGAAGTTGGGTTATCCCTATCCAGATAGGGACACAGCTGGGCCACCAGCCGATGGCACTCCATGCCACCTGAGCCTCAAGCAACAGCAGTGGATCCAGAAGCACTCGCCATGTGTGCGCCTGCTCTTTCAGAGGGAGTGTGGCCCCGTCAGGAGCAGGCCGCCTCCCATCCATCCAGTCGAGGGAGCCACCCACTAACAGTGCCTCACTCTTATCTGGATTGAGCTTCAGTTTATTGGCTCGCATCCAGTCCGTTACCGAGGCAAATCCGGCACATCCACGTCCATATGGTGCAGCAAACTCTGCTGCCCAGACGGTTGACCTAAACTCCACAGCAAAGACATCAAAAATGCAACTAGCTCTGGGCATATTGGTACTTGTTTAAGCCTGACTACATGACAAATCACTTAGTATGTAGCAACACTAAGGCCAGGCTGAAGGGAGCAGGGAATTGCAATGCATGCCCAAGACCCCTCTCCCCCTCGCTCGCTCTTTTCCCTGAACCATATTCAAAATTCTGAACCAGGATTGACCTCACCTGGCCTTCCAGATGCTGACAGATAAGTAGAGCAGTCTTGTTCATTTATAATTTAAAAAAATAACCTTTAAGCTTTTTGACAAGGTCAGGTGCTTAAGAGGAGGAAGTGATAAATAGATGGAGTGTAAATAATGCTTCACGACACCCCCCAAGTTCAGTGCAAGGTTGGAAAGGCTGGTGCAGAGGGTTCTTTTGTTATATTACTACTACTACTACTAATAATAATAATTTTATTATTTTTACCCCGCCCATCTGGCCGAGTTTCCCCAGCCACTCTGGGCGGCTTCCAGTCAAATATTAAAACAATACAGCATTAAATATTAAAAACTTCCCTAAACAGGGCTGCCTTCAGATGTCTTTTAAAAATAGGATAGCTGCTTATTTCCTTGACATCCGCTGGAAGGGCGTTCCACAGGGAGGGCGCCACTACCGAGAAGGCCCTCTGTCTGGTTCCCTGTAACCTCACTTCTCGCAATGAGGGAACCGCCAGAAGGCCCTCGGCGCTAGATCTCAGTGTCCGGGCTGAACAATGGGGGTGGAGATGCTCCTTCAGGTATACAGGACCGAGGCCGTTTAGGGCTTTAAAGGTCAGCACCAACACTTTGAATTGTGCTCGGAAACGTACTGGGAGCCAATGTAGTTCTCTCAGGACTGGTGTTATGTGGTCCCAGCGGCCACTCCCAGTCACCAGTCTAGCTGCCACATTCTGGATTAATTGCAGTTTCCGGGTCACCTTCAAAGGTAGCCCCACGTAGAGCGCATTGCAGTAGTCCAAGCGGGAGATACTACTACTACTACTACTACTACTGATCGCCGAAGAATTGATGCTTTTGAATTATGGTGCTGGAGGAAACTCTTGAGAGTCCCATGGACTGCAAGAAGATCAAACCTATCCATTCTTAAAGAAATCAGCCCTGAGTGCTCACTGAAAGGACAGATCCTGAAGTTGAGGCTCCAGTACTTTGGCCACCTCATGAGAAGAGAAGACTCCCTAGAAAAGACCCTGATGTTGGGAAAGATTGAGGGCACAAGGAGAAGGGGACGGCAGAGGATGAGATGGTTGGACAGTGTTCTCGAAGCTACTAACATGAGTTTAGCCAAACTGCGAGAAGCAGTGAAGGATAGGCGTGCCTGGCGTGCTCTGGTCCATGGGGTCACGAAGAGTCGGACACGACTGAACGACTGAACAACAACTACTACTACTACTACTGTCTTGGTATTTGTGTTTGAACAACGCGGGGGAAAGGTTTCAAATGACAGTACGTTGGTTTTGCTCTGATTTGTGTGGTTTGCTTCCCCAGTGGGGAAATGCACTGTATTTTTTTAATGTTCACACTGTTGTGCTTCGTGCATCTCTCCCCCGCCCCCCAACCCATTCCATAATCCACTGCCTTGGCTTCTCATGTCTTTGTGACAGGTTTTCTGCTTCCTTCTCAGCCTGCCTCGTCGTCCTTCCTGTCATCGTCAAAGAGCCCCCATGTAGCCATAAGGCTTTGGGTTTATTCTCCCCCCCCCTTTTCGAATGTCCTCTGTGTGTTCTGCCTGCTAGCATATGGCAGAACTATAATCATATTCTGGAGGGGGTGGGCAGGGGCTGGCAGGCAACATCACCCGGAAATCCCAAGAGAATGCCGCTCGGGGTTGCCTCCAATGGGCACCAACACTGGCAGTTGCAGGAGGCATGGTGGCCGCTTCTTGTGATTGTGTGCTGGTCCCGTGGGGTATCCGAAAGGCGAGGTCCAAGTCCGGTCCGTGGTCAGAGGGGTAACGTAAAGGCAGTCCGTATTAACTGAAGCTGGGTGCAGGGCAGGGAGTCAGGCAAAGTCAGGAACAGGTAGGCAAGCAGGGAACCAGGGCAGGTCAGGGGCTCAGGTAGGAAAAGGTCTCAAGCAGGAACTGGTATCCAACAATGTTGCTCCTGCAACTTGGGGCTGGGGCTGGCCGGCTTTATCTGCCCCGAGGCATAGGGCGGCCCTGATCCACTGGTGACTCGCCTCTCCTGGCTTGGAGGCGAGCACTCCTCCTGCGGGAACTCAGTTCCCTTTGCCTCTCTGCCCTGAGCCTCTGCAGCTCAGGAGAGGCTGGAGGGTTACCGGACCCAGAGGCAACCTCTGCTTCCCCTGGCAGGGCTGGGAGTGGAGAACCTGCTGGCAATGAGTCTCAGACTCAGGCCCTAGCCCCAGCTCTGCTGGTTTTGGAGGTGGGGAACCCTGTGCAGGCTGGGATCCCTCAGATTCAGCATCTGAGTCTGAATCCCAGGCCATCACAGACTGCACAGGTTGGGCTTTCAAGGAGGAAGTGAGTGATGGGGGAGCTGGAGGGTGGGAGGGAGGATTGATGGTGGCTTTCTCCCTACAGCTGGGCAGGAGAGAGAGCTCAGGGGCAACCGGAACCACTGGAGCAAACGGCCTTGAAATCAGCCAGCAAGCCTAGGTTTGCACCATGAAGGACTGTTAAGGGGACCAGTCTCATATATATATATATAAAGCTCTATGTCCTGAGGAGGATGGCTTTGCAGCTCGGTGGTGGAGAACGTGGTTTGCATGCAAGAAGTCCCAGGTTCAGTCTCGGGCATCTCCAATGAGGCCTGAGAAAGAGCCGGATCCGAGACTTCGGAGAGGGGCTCCCTTTTTGTGTAGACAACACTGAGCTAGCTGGACCAACGGCAGATTCAAGTCTACAAATATGAGAGTTAGTAGCCATTCTTGACCCATTGATGTCCTCAGTGGGGAATTGGCACCCTGTCACACCAGCCTTACTTCTGCGCATCACATCCTTTAAACTTAAGGCGTTTTTGACCGGCAGATATTGTAACGAAACGCTTCGATGTTTGACACGTTGCTTTCCCCCTTGCTGAGGGGAGGCACAGACAAGTGGCTGAGGGCTGATCTGCTCTTCCACCAACATGACTTGCTGGAATTCTTCCTGCAGGCTGCGAGGTTTTTGATTTGAAGCCCCACATTACAAAAACTCCCTGCATGTTGAAAACAAACACCCTAAGGAGAGGACCTCGGGTGAAACCCTTTTCATCCTTTCCAAGCTGTTGGAAGACATGAAGGCTGAGCAAGTAGGCCCTTGTGCTGACCTTACAATATTCATAGGAGTCTGATACAACGGCCTGTACAGTCAGCGGTCATATTAACTTTGGGACATCAATGCCTTGTAGCATTCCATAAGTTTGGGACCCAGGTGGCGCTGTGGGTTAAACCACAGAGCCTAGGGCTTGCTGATCAGGTTGGCGGTTCGAATCCCTGCGACGGGGTGAGCTCCCGTTGCTCGGTCCCTGCTCCTGCCAACCTAGCAGTTTGAAAGCACATCAAAGTGCAAGTAGATAAATAGGTACCACTCCGGCGGGAAGGTAAACGGCGTTTCCGTGCGCTGCTCTGGTTCGCCAGAAGTAGCTTAGTCATACTGGCCACATGACCTGGAAGCTGTACGCCGGCTCCCTTGGCCAGTAATGCGAGATGAGCGCCGCAACCCCAGAGTGGGACACGACTGGACCTAATGGTCAGGGGTCCCTTTACCTTTGCCTTTTAGCATTCCATAAAGGCGCAGGCCTCCACTGTCCCAAAGCTTCATAACATTTTCTTCCACTGATTCTTTGAACTTGAGATCTGCTGTAAAAATAAACCGCGCTTCTCTTTACCTTGCAGAAGTGTTTCTGCACCTGGCCTAATTTCCCCTTCCTGTTCTGCCTCTTGCTTTCTTCTTGAGCTCCCGGCGAGAACTTCCCCGTCTTCACAGCTTTAATAGAGACATCCATTCATCAGCACAATGCCTTAGCAGCGCTATTCACCATTACACAGCGAAACACACTTCAGCCTCCACGATTAGTCACTCCTGTCCACGAGGACTTGCATCAGACAGGTGGCATTTCTGCAATTATCATTTTCAGATGCCCTATTCTGAATCTTGTTAAATTGCATTGGGGTGGGGGGTGGGTGGGAATTATCTCTCCTTTGCCACCATTGATGCCATTTGTCCTTGGGACAAGTGTTGCATCTCTGCAATACGGCTATTCATGTCATCTAAAGGCACTGACACACTACAGAGCCTTAGCTCTGTGTATGTTGTGTGTTAAGTGGCAATTGCAGCAATTTTATACTCTTGCTTCTCAGAAATAGCTTTGTCAGTAGTGATACCATGACAAAAGCCTAGGAATTACTGTGAGAGACACTGAAACCCCTCTATTTATTTATTTTTAACCCTATCAAGGTTTTGTCTCGAGGCTTCATGTCTGAATAAAGCTTTATAGAAAACCTTCAAGGTAACTCACTTCCTGATCCACCTCAATAATTTTAGGAATATGAAGTAAAGGGTACCAAGCATTTAATTTTCTTTAGCTGTTCTTTGCGAAACCTTAATCAAAGCCTCGGTAACTGGCCTCAATTTTTTTTATTGTTTTGCTTGTTTATTATTATTTGTACATTTATTAATCACCTTTCGCATACATGTCTCAAGGTAATTCGCAGATATTTCGTAAAAGAGTTTTGGAAACAGTACAGCGAACTGAGAATCGGTTTCAAAACGATACGTACGAACACAGAGAAGGAAGGTTAGACCACCTCAACTTTAGTCTGCCCTGGCTGGTGTCATATGGCAGTGACCTGCCTTTTATGTAGGGGGAGGTTAACCCTTTCCCAGCTTCTGGCTGTTTGAAAAGTAGTGAGATAAGTAAAACAAAAAAAAACCAAACCCACTTCCATGCCATTCTCTTTGTCATTCTTGCCCCCTTCCCGCCCCCGTTGTTTGAAATGCCAAGATTTTTAAAAGACAATAACTTTCGGCATCAGTAATCGCTCTCCCATCTGCTCCGGCCTGCTGCTTCTAAATCTGCGTGTTCTCAGCTGCGGCTCGTTCAGCTTCCTGCTTGTCTTCTTCTCGGAGATAAGAGATGCCAGCAGAACCTAAACTCTTAACAGCATGATGGGGGGAGGATCTTGCAGTTCGGTTCAGCTGCAGCTTTAGCAATGAAGAGGAGACCTAGAATTGAAAATATTTGTGTCCCCCACCCCCACCCCTTTTTTAAAAAATCCAAAACCAGAGGTTTTTCCTTTCTATTTTTTTTAAAAATTGCCTTTGATCCTCATTTGCTACACAAAGATGTAGGATTTCACTGTTCTTCTGTTGCAATAGTCACCTGATCACTGCAGTTATTTGGTGTGTGTAATGACGCTTATCAGTCATTGCGCCAGAAATAAGTGTAAAAGCATAAGAGCCTGCTGGATCAGGCCAAGGGGGACCTATTTAGTTCAGCATCCTGTTTTCACAGTGGCCAACCAGACGCCTGTGGGAAACCCACAAGCAAGACCTGGGTATCTCCACTTCTGATACCCAACAACTGCTTTCAGAAGTATGTTGTCTCTCAACAGCGGTGGCAGAACATAGCCATTGTGGTTAGTCTTCTTCCCCCATCAATAGTCTCATCCCCCATAAATTTGTCTAATCCTCTTTTAAAGCTGTCCAAGCTGTTGGCCACCACCACATTTGCGGGAACAAAGTCCTATGAGCTGTATGGAGAAGTATTTTCCTTCTCTTTCCTGAATCTTCCAACATGCCACCTCATTGGCTGGCCACCATTGGGTGTTTCTAGTACAGTGGTACCTCGACTTACGAAGTACTCAACATCCGTATTTTTCGACTTACGAATGAAAAAAAGTGGCTGCACGCCTACGAATTTTTCGACATCCGAATGGAAATCGTTGCCGGTTTAGATGCGGTTTCCTTGACTTACGAATTTTAGGTGCGGGTTTTTTCGACTTACGAATTTTTCCGAATATTTTTCTCCCAATGCATTCCTTTGGGAAATGGACTTACGAATTTTTTCGACCTACGAATCTCCATTCGGAACGGATTAAATTTGTAAGTCGAGGGACCACTGTATTACAAGACAGCGAGAAAAACACCACCTTATCCATTTCCTCCATGCTATGCAGAATTTTATACATGGCTGCAGGGGTGTCAGCTCCAGGGGGCCGAGTGTTTTTGGTACCCCCCAATATTTTTTGGGGGGGAGGCAGCTCCCCAATGTTCCCTACCATCAGGGGGCAGAGGAGACTGAGTGAGGAACTGAGCACAGCTTCAGTAGCTGTCTCCTCCTCCTCCTGCCGTGTAATGGAGAAGTGGAAGGAATCCATGAATGAAGCGCCATGATCATTGCCAGATTTGTAGGTTGTGCCATCGTGTCTTGAGTAGGATGATGCAATGGGCTGGTCCAGACATCTTGCCAGACCCTATTGTCTTTCTAGTTCTTGCTGCAAAGCAAAAAAAGGAGGTTCCTTTTTATGTCCAAGCCGTTCTCCACACACACACACACCCCGGGCCCGGTGTTATGTTGGGCTCAGGCTTTGTTGTGAAGGTGACCATGGGAAACGCTTGCACGACTGTCAGTATCTAAACTCTGATTTAAAACTCTCTCCATCTCAAAAGCTCAAGCCATTGCCTGCGCACTTCGATGAAGGGAAATCTGCCTCGTATACGCCAGGTGTACCTTGTGAGATAATGGAGTTGGCTTGGAAAACACAAACACTACATTATTCATTTGGGAGCTCTACATGGTATTGAGATTAGCAGCGAAGAGAGAGCCAAGCCCTTGTAGATCAAACCATGGCACTTGCAGGCTCGATTAATGACGCAAACTGAAGGGACCCCTGCTGGGCGGCGGAATTACCTCCGTGTTGACTTCCCTCCCTTTTATAAGTAGAACTGTTACTTTAAATTCCCACCATCGACCCAAGACTAAGTGTTAGGAGCGCAGGAAGCTGTTGTTGTTGTTCAGTCGTTTAGTCGTGCCCGACTCTTCGTGACCCCATGGACCAGAGCACGCCAGGCACTCCTGTCTTCCACTGCCTCTCGCAGTTTGGCCAAACTCATGTTAGTAGCTTTGAGAACACTGTCCAACCATCTCATCCTCTGCCGTCCCCTTCTCCTTGTGCCCTCAAACTTTCCCAACATCAGGGTCTTTTCTAGGGAGTCTTCTCTTCTCATGAGGTGGCCAAAGTACTGGAGCCTCAACTTCAGGATCTGTCCTTCTAGTGAGCACTCAGGGCTGATTTCTTTAAGGATGGATAGGTTTGATCTTCTTGCAGTCCATGGGACTCTCAAGAGTCTCCTCCAGCACCATAATTCAAAAGCATCAATTCTTCGGCGATCAGCCTTCTTTATGGTCCGGCTCTCACTTCCATACATTACTACTGGGAAGACCATAGCTTTAACTATAACCTCTGACAGGAAGCTACCTTATGCCAAATCAAATCAACAGTCCATCTGTCAGGAACTGGCTGGATGAGGAAGAGTGGTGGGAGCCAGCCACCCAGAAGCCTCCCAGGGAGGACACAGAAGACGATAACATGGACCCTAGATCGTGGCGCTGGGACACTGAAGAGCAGTCCGGGGAAGTGATGAACTAAGAGGTGTTAGAAGCAGATGGGTTGAGCGATCGGGGGCGGGGGAAGACCAGGAGGAGGATCTTCCAGGACAGGGTTAGAGGCTGAGAGTCACAGTGTGTGTGCAGATGCAGAGAGAGAGATGGGTCAGAGGTTGTCCTCTCTACCCAACAGCAGGACAGTCCCAGTCCTGCTGGCCCTCCCCCCCCCCCCCCGCTTGAGGAGAGTCCTGCACATTGCAGGTGCAGCCTTCGTCTTCTTGGGAGGGATCCAGAGTGAGCGGCCGGAGGGGGGAGGGCGGGGCTAGTGGTCAGTTCTGTGACTTCAAGAAGACTACTGTAGGACAGGGAAAGGCTGAGGGAAGGGTAGCAAGCATGGTCAGGAGGCTTCCTTATGTGGAAAGGTTTTTCGTTTAATAAAATAGAGAGAAAGAAGGACCACGATAGAGCTACATGAATGCATGCGTGGTGTGAAGACGTGGATGGGAGGCAGTTATTTCTCAACCTCTTGTATTACTAGAACCCTGAAGCAACTGGATGTCGGGAGATTCAAGGCAGAGAAAAAGGACGTGCTTCTTCATACAAAGCAAAGTCGAACTATAGAATTCACTCCCACAAGGTGTAGCGATGGTCACCAACTTAATCGGCTTTTAAGGACCGATTACAGTGGTGTCCAAACTTTTTTCAAAGAGGGCCACATTTGATGAATTGAAGGGCCGTGAGGGCCGACCAAAGGGCCAACCAATGTTGTTGACCTTTCTTTAGGATTGAAGCTGTTGACCTTTTTTTAGGGTTGAAGTTGTTGATGTTTTTTTAAACTGCCACAGGGGCCGGATTAAACCGACCAGCGGGCCAGATTAGGCCCCCGGAATGGTCTTTGGACATGCCTGGATTAGACCAATTCATTGAGAATAAGGCTACCAATGGCTATATGGCTTCTCCGGGATCAGAGACAACACACTTCTAAACACAGGGGGAGAAGAGCATGAGGCAGCTACTGCCCCCATGCCCAGCTTGTGGGCTACATCTGCTTGGCTACTGTAGGAAACAAGATGCCCCCCCCCCATTTGGCCTGATCTAGCAGCCGGGCTCTTCGCATGTTACATTTTGGGGTGAGGGAACACTTTCTCTCTTCTCAGCAATTTTGGCGCTTATCCAGACCCCCTCTACGTGGATCTCGTTGCAATCTAAATCCTTGTTCTGAAATGTTCTGTTTAAAACGGGGAGGCAGTATTTTTAGTGTCTGATAGAAACATCACATGCAAAAGAGTCACTTGCAAATGAAAGCCGGGGGGCCATGGGGAGGGCTGTTTATGCTCTACTGATAGGGACCGTGCCAATGAAGGCTGGGTTAAGGTGTGAAAAGGAGTTTGGGATGCTCTTTTCCCTCTTCCCCCACCCCTTGCCCAGCAATAAGCTGGCGTCTTTGATAAAAAAGAGCAACCGAAACTGACGTTCAGGAGAGGGAGGCGGCTCGCCACCCTCTCTTCTCTTGGAACTTCCTGTAATAATCTAACCAAACAGTTTTGAGATTTCAGAACGCTCCCCGCTTCCTAATTAGGACAAGCTTAAAAGGGAACAGTTGGCATTCCCGTTGGTGAGGCCCATGTGCTACCTGCAGCAGGCCAAGTCGAGAATGAAACTGATTTCTCCCTTACCTACGTTCCGCGTTCAGCAGCTGCTCCGAGCAGGTGCTCACTCTCTTCGGAGCAGATGGCACCAAAAGTAGGTTTGTTGGCAAGTTTCTCTACAAAGCGGCCCTTCTTCTCGCTTGCATTGATGTGCGTATGCAAAGAGGCACATACAACCGGCGCTCCCCCCTTTTGTTGTTGTTGATGATGTAGCTTCACTTGCCATAGAAGGTCAGTGACTAACGGGTCTTCCCGGCTCTCAACAGTGACTTTCGGAATCTAGTGGCAATTGCTAAGTAGGGAACCGATCCAAAAGCATCCAGGTTCTGTGCGACCTCTGTTTAAAGAGCCATGCATCTGTTAGCAGTTAGCTAGGGTCTGGATTCCCCTCAAATTTCAACTGAATGGTTAATACTTTGAACTGCTTTTCGAAACAGGGCACTTTTACTTGCTTACTACATTTATATGCTGCCTGTCCTCCAAGGAGCTCAAGGCAACTTCTGTTTTGTCCCCACAACAACCCTATGAGGTATAGAGACTGACCCACCCAGTGGGGATTTGAATCCAGGTCTCACTGGCCTTAGTGTTAAACACTCTAGCCACTGTACCACATCAGCTGCCTGCACAGAATATTCATTTTTTAAAAATAAAATAAAATAAACTTTTACAGCAATAAACGCACGTCATTTCCTTGTAGCACCAACGAGAGCATGTGTACTAGTCCATCAGAATTGGCCCTGTGAAACTGTAATGCAAAAAACCCCTAGACCAGGGTTCCCCAGACTTGGGTCTCCAGCTGTTTTAAGACTACAGCTCCCATCACTCCCTAGCTAGCTGGACCAGAGGTCAGGGATGATGGGAATTGTAGTCCAGAAACAGTTGAAGAGACAAGTTTGGGGAACCCTGCCCTAGACTCAGTGAGTTATGGGATAATGTGAACCCGGCAATGGGCGGCACAAAGGCAAAATGGTCTCCGCTTGCATGTGACTGTCCATGCTGCCTAATATGCATTTTCCGCCTGGTTAGCCAGTATACAAAATTGCTGTTTGTCAAGCTCCGCACTGAGAAGTAGCTGCACAGTTGACCAAATATGACAGGGACACATGAAGTGCAGTTAAAACTTTGTATATCTGAACTTCCTGGTTCTGTAGATGTGCCTCATTCCAGTGGTACAGAGAGTGGCGTATGCCAACTTCATTACTGTGGAGCAAGGAGGTCATGCCGAGGCCCCTATGATGCAGTCGCAATTCTTTTATAACACACTAATGCCCAAAATAAAGCATAGTGCGCTTAATGGCAGCCAGTAAGGTCTTCATGATGGTGGTTCTGTAGCAGTTAGGGATCGGGGAGGAATGCATTTCGTCCGCTTTTCACAGTGGTCCAGCCCAATCCAACACTCCTGAACTCGCTTGCGGAACTACACAAAATTACACTGATTTTGCAATGCATTTTCAGTGTGCACAAAGTACGCAGAAGATGTGCTCAAAATACGTGCTTTACAGGTGAATGCACTGAAAAGCATTGAAAAGTGGGACTTCCGGTCGGCGTGCCGGTGAGGATGGTCGGGGGGACATGTCGCTCCTGACATTCCTTTGTCCGACCGGGAAAAGGGGAGATCGCGACAGCACCGCGACCCCCAAAACCCCCGGGAAGGACGTCCCGGGGTCTAAGGACCCGCACGGGCTTGGACGCTGGTCCTACTCCCAGGGAGACCCAAGCAAGGGCTCCCGAGGTGAGCGGGCAGCGGAGCCCCAGGGTCCGCTAACTCCCCGTCGGGCGAAGCTGCTAGACCATCCCCGCGGAGCATGCTGATTCCTCCAAGACTTGCCAATTTGGAACTGTGAGTAGAAAGGGGAAAGGAATTTGGACTTAATTTGGACTGGCTTGGGACGAAAATACGGAGGTCCGTCCCCCGCCACTGTAACAAGTATGGAGGTCGATCCCGGCAGTTGGGAAAGAAGAGACAGGAGACATTGTAGCTGAAGCGAAAGCTAGTAAATGTAGTGGGGGGAAACTTCTGTAGAAACTTTTTAAAGAGCCCCCTCTCTCAAAACCTCGGGAGAAACTTGGCTAAAGAAACTTAAAGAAATCTGGAAAGCAATTTTTTCTGGGATATGTGTGACTTTTGAAAAAGCTTCCCCGGACCATGGAAATGCTGGAAGATATCAATGCGAGACTGGATGAGTTAAGAGACTTAATTATCAAGCATTTCCTGGGGGGGAGCCATTTACAAGAGGAGTGCATTCCTAAGTATTGACGGAAGGACAGAGAAAGGCATGAGAATCACAACAATTATAAACCTCGGACCGTGGGGAAAAGGAGGATAAGGAGGAGGAAAGCCAGGAGATTTGTACACCGGCAAAAGACAGTGTCCCAGCAAACTCGTAGGAAAAGCGGCAAGAGAAATGAGACTGTTGATTTACAAAGAAGAAAAGGCTGGAAGTCAGGCAGGAAACTGTCGGGGAAAGCAGGAGAAGTGATGGATCACTTCAGAACGGATGGCTCCTGGTTTTGGTCTGAGGAAAGACGGGGACAGGGGTGAATGAGGAAAAAAAATGTTTTTAATGTTTTCTGTCTGGTGGATTTACTAAGGCATGGTTAAGGATACGGCACATGTGATCTATAATATGATTTGGAAAATTATTGTGATATATAATATGATTTGGAATATTAATAATGTAAGGTGAATGTTAAGTCAGTGTTTTTTCCCGGGGAAGGGGAGAGGGGGAAGATAGTTATTAGAAATTGAGCAGAAGGGTAAAATGGCTAAAGCGGAAATAGATGTGGATAGATAAGATGATGTTAAGGAATATAAACTTAGATTTAAAGATGTTAGATAAATAAGTATGTTTTAAATGAGAAGAAACCTGAGAAATAAGATTTACTGATGTAACCAATGTAAGGGATCGGGGAGGTCTAAACCAAACCAACATTAAGATTATAGATGACTTGTCCCAGGGAATGGGACAAGAACAGATAAGATTAGGAATGTTGCAAGGTTAAACGAAATAAATGAACTGTATTCCTCTGTGAGAGGGGGGTAATGAACTGATGAAACGGGCTCCTCCGGGTGAGAGAGGAGGAGCCCAAGAAAGTTTAACCATGATGATGTATGCCTTGAAAAATTTAATAAATATCATTTTTTTAAAAAAGAAAAAAGAAAAGCATTGAAAAGTGCATACTTCATGTAAAATGTATGTATTTTACATGAAAGGCACATGCAAAATACATACGATTCAGATGCGGTTTGGTCATGCCTTCCTTTGAAAAATCCACTTGGCCCTGGGTGGGGTGGCACTGACCTATGATCATGCTTGTTTGAAGGCTTGGTGGCTAAAGGAATCAGTAGGAGATAAGGCCATGGTCCTAAGCATTCTTTCTTCATGTTTCGCATTCCCCCCCCCCCCCACACCTCTTACTTTGTTAACCTGGTCTATTGCTCAGTAACTTACCTGTCTGTATGAACCAGTCCTCTTTCTGTCCATTCCATGCATCAGAAGCAGGCTTTTATCTACCAAACCTCATGATGCACCTTAATAAAGTCATGAACTTGCTCCAGCGGAGCCAAGGGACATCAGTACTTGCATCACAGACCATGATGGAAGGCCTTATTGTGGCCTTCTGGTCACTCAAGACGAGTCAATGCCATGGCTCTGGAATATGCTAAAAGGATCGGTTGCTCCTCTCTGCACATTCCACAAAACGCAGGGGCTGTCAAGCATACCCTTCTCTCTGTTGTTTAAGTTTTGACCTGATTGCACTGTCTCTCGCAAGCCTCGTCACGTTCATTCAAGCCATGTAAACCAACATGGGCTTCCAGAGTCAGAGGCGCTGACCAGAAGGGCTTTGCTCATTTCCTTTCTCTCTGGGCACAAAGACCTCCACGCTTGCTTGGCTTTGCTGTTCATTTTGAACAAACAACTGGAGCCAAAGCAACCAGATGAGACTGACATCTGTCTCTTTAACTCTTGCCAAGTCACTGCTGTTCCACGGCTGGCAGGGAAGGAGAGGGGCTGCAGACGCCAAGTTCTCTTGGAAAAGCACGGTGCATTCCTTGTTACTCTCCCTCCCTCCATCTCCCTCGCCTGCCTCTTCCCTCTCTTGCATCTGGTGCTTCTGCAGTGGCTGGAAAGAGAGAAATAGGATGGAAGACAGGAAGGAGAGCAACTCTTAACAGGGGGACAGAGCATGTAGTTTATAAGACCACCCCCTGTTTAAAAGGCAGAGAGAGGGGGGGGGGAGGCTGTGCCATACATTTAAAGCACTCACATACACTTTAACAGTTCTTCCCCCCCCCCCTGAAATCCTGGGAAAGGTGGTTTGTTAAGGGCGCTGGGAGCTGTAGCTTTGTGAGAGGTCTCCTCTAACACCTCTCAGCACCCTTTATCAAATTATAGGTCCCAGGATTTGCCAGGGGATGCTGTGCCTGTTAAAGTGGTATGGTGGGAATGTGGCATGGGAAGTGCTAGCCCTCCAGAAGAGATACAGCTACAAAGGCGAGAAGAGCAATAGCTGCAAGGACTAACACACAATAAAACAGAAGAAGGTTTTCAAGAGGTGTCAGATCCTGGAATCGGGCCTTCCTTGGAGCACAACACCCCCTGCAAAATCTCCAGCGTTTTGCGGACAGATATAGGACCGCTCTTGCCCATGCATAATACCAGGGAGAGTCCTAATCAGTCAGTGTAGACCTGTCTTAACCAAACAGGTGCCTTCCAGATAGTTTGGTCTCTAGCTCCCTCCCTGCCTGACTATTGGCTGTGCCAGTTAGGGAAGCTGTAGTCCCCAAACAACTGAGTGGCACTAGGTTGAAGAAGGCTGGTGAACAAGGCAATACCGAGTCAGCTGGGCCCTTGGTCTGACATAGACAAGGCAGTTTCCTGCCTTCCTAACACCTAATATTCCTAAGCATATATGCTTTTTATGTCATTTCAAAGAAGCTTTCCCTGATTTCTCCCAGCAGACAAATTATGGGCAAGCTAGTGGGGGTGAGAGGCTTCCTAGTGGATTAGTCAATTGGGGCTGTTTCAGGAAAATGGGATCGGTTGAAGTATATGCTGCTATAATGTCTAAAGGAAAACGCAGGGCTCATCCACACTTAACTTTTGCTCCACATTTCTAGGCAGAGGGCTGGTCTTTCCAGGTCCTTGTTCAAGTGCTTTTGGGGGGGGGATTACCTTGCCACTCCCCCCCCAAAAACCACTATTGGCCACTGATTAGGAGCAAACGGCAATTCACAGAAAACCTGAATTGCTGTTTACTCCATTTCAGTGGTAATGATCAGGTTTCCTCAAGGAAAGCAGCGGGGGTGGGGTGGGGTGGAGCACTCGGATACGGATTGGGAAAGTGCATATCTGTGCCTAGAAAGCATGCATGGCAGAAGGTGGATAAATCCTCAGTCACATACACAGATTAACTTTCACCTGCATATTGGAGCTTCTGCAACTTCCACCAGAGATGGGAAACGGGGCCGTTCCAATCTTGCCCCAATAAATTCATCATGGTGAATGCGTCTTGCTCACAGTCTGGTTGGCCTCCATAGTCGAGTGGCTATTTGGGGGAGAGGGGTGCAGCCAGAAGCTTAGGTGTCCATTGCGATGGGCAGATATCAAAGCAGCCAGCCTCTCGGGTGAATATTTCACACTCAGATCTGCAGGGGTTAAAAGCAAAGCACAGTTCCTTTTCGGAGGACACAAAGGGAGCCTCTGAGCAGGAGCTGTGCTCAGCGCCCTTGAGAGCTGGAAAAAAGAGAGGGCACAAATGTGCACTTTAAATTATCCTCTCTCTTTTTTTAACTTAAAAGTCTCCTCTGCAGGACCGAACAGCCTGTCCTAACCCTAGACCCCTTTCTGAGATTTTAGCAGCTGGTTTTGTCAGCAGGCCAATATAAGGAAGGGCACAGAGGTCAGAGTCTGGGCCCCCGTCCCTGATTTATCAGCTGCCTCTAGCAGCTTTGTGGCAAAAGCAAGGTCAGAAGCCGATCTTGCAGCAAGCGTGCGTGGGCCGCACAGAGACTGGCAGGGCCTGGAGGGCTCTTTTTATCTGCTAGGAGAACGTGGGCGAGTTACAGGCCGAACGTTGCTTCTCTGCCAGCCAGAACTGGCACCTGGGCCGCCTCCCGTTGCGTCCTGTTTTCAGATCTTACGTTCCCAGGAATGAAGAAAGGTGACCTGATTTCTGCTGTCCCCAAACCGCAGGATGGCTATTTGACTTTGCTCAGAAGTCCAGCTGCATGCAAACTCTGCTTTAGTCGCTCTGCCTTCAAAAGGCATGGGTGGGTGGGTGTATGAGGGGCAGGATGCCATTGGAAGGCATCAAGAAATATGGCACGCTGGGTAAACGAGGAAGAGCAGAAAGGCCAAAGTTGAGCTGCTGCTGTACGCCTTTGGCTCGGAGGCAGTTGCCGCAGAGCTGTTTTGCTGGGAGGGCCTTTCGCTGACACAGCATTTTGGGGGAGCATCCTTTGTTTATTCACAGCGCACCACTTTTAGACTTCAGATGTAAACAAGAAAGCCTTCCTCTTCTTTTTCGCACCATCTTAGACTCCCCACGGTATGGTGCCAGCAGCCAAAACAACAACAGTCCAACTCCGTGGAATTGGATTCTTCCAAACACCTTTTCCGCCGTTAGGGGAAATACATTTCCCCCTCCTTTCCCTCCCCCTGGAGCCATGCCTGCTTCGCTAACTGCGAAGACTCAGGATTTAACTCTTTTTATTTTATTCGTGTGTTGTAGTTCACCCTGCTCTTCGTTTCATCTTCACAACAACCCAGAGAGGTAGGTTAGGCTGAGGGGCAGAGACTGGCCCAAGGTCACCCACTGAGCTCCATGCCTGAGTGCGGATTTGAACTGTGCTCTCCTGTTGACCTAGTATGACACGCCAACCACTAAAGCAAACTGGCTGTCTTGGTCACATTCCCCCCGGGGCTCCTTTGGGAAGAAGGGCAGGATATAAACTTAAGAGATACGGAAGTAAACAGGGTTCAAGGGAACCAACAGGGTTTCTCCCACATTCAAATAAAAAGCAAAGGTAGCTGTGTTGGTCCATGGAGAATGGGGAACTCCTCAAATCCACAGCTAGGCAATGCCTTTATTAAGGTCAGCTGAAAACATTGCAAAATTGCGGCAAGCTTTCAAGTTCTCAGGACTCGAAATCAAGTGGAATGCTACGCATAGCAGGGGGTGATGGGGAACAAGAAAAATTTGGGGGGAACCCCGACAACAGAAAGACCCAAAATTGGACTGTGCGCTGTATCCACAAGGTCAGCTTATGGACTCAGTTCCAAGATGGATATGGCTGGCTGAATATGTCCCTCCTAGGTGATCACAGATATCAGGTTACTCACCTAATGGAGAATTAGCTGCTCCCCATTTCTGAGAAATCAGCTCTACAAACATCCTCCCACTCATTCTGTTTCCTTCTTGGCTGAGATTGCACCGTGTAAGAACCATTTGTTTCAACCAAAAGCTTTGGCAAGATAAAGGGGTTAGATGGGATCCCCCGTAGCAGCGGAAATAGCCAGTCTTTGCCTGGAGGAATTGGATCAAAGCAATCCATTTTTGCAATCAATGGATTGGAACAAGTCTCCGGTATATAGTGAATCCCCACCCCCACCCCCATTTTCTGTAGTACAGTAGACCTATATCGCTACCATTCTGGAAAGCAAGTTAAAGTAATTTCACACACACACACACCAATTTGCTTCCAATTTGTTCTCTGACAGCTGCGGTAAAAACACCTACCACTCCCCCCCCCTCCAAGCCATGCAACTAAGAGAAAAGGTTCTTTAAACATGCACCCAGAAATGGAAGCATCTGGTTGGCCACCGTGAGAACAGGATGCTGGAATAGATGGACCACTGGCCTGATCTAGCAGGCTCTGCTTATGTTCTTATGTCCTCCCTGGGTAGCCCCCTCCCTGGCATTGTGGACTCCTCTACTGACGCCCACATATAGAGGAGGGGGCCTCCATGCATGAAAGACCTACATTGGCTCCCAGTATGTTTCCGAGCACACTTCAAAGTGTTAGTGCTGACCTTTAAAGCCCTAAACGGCCTCGGTCCTGTATACCTGAAGGAGCATCTCCACCCCCATTGTGCAGCCCGGACACTGAGATCCAGCGCCGAAGGCCTTCTGGCGGTTCCCTCCCTGCAAGAAGTGAGGTTACAGGGAACCAGGCAGAGGGCCTTCTCGGTGGTGGCACCCACCCTGTGGAACGCCCTGTGGAATGTCAAAGAGAAAAACAACTTCCAGACTTTTAGAAGACATCTGAAGGCAGCCCTGTTTAGGGAAGCTTTTAATGTTTAATAGATTATTGTATTTTAATATTCTGTTGGAAGCCGCCCAGAGTGGCTGGGAAAGCCCAGCCAGATGGGTGGGGTATGTATGTATGTATGTATAAATAAATATTATTATAGTTCACCATGCAGAGACTTCTCTGGAATTTGCAGCCCTGAGCTATCAGGTTTGCAGATTCTCGGGAAGTTTTTACATGTGCAACCGCGTGTATGGAGACCCCCTAACTATAGACTCCAGAATCAGGCTCTAGCCTCTGTTTGTTGGCTGGTGGGTCACGCAAAGGACTTTCTTACCTCAGCACAAACCATTCCTAATGGGATTCTCCCTCCTTTTCCTCCCTCTGGCAGGTGTTGACGAAGAATGGCTTCGGCACGATCACCACTGAGATCCGCGAGGCTCCAGAGTTCTATTACGCTGAAGAATATCACCAGCAGTACCTGAGCAAGCACCCCAATGGCTACTGCGGACTTGGGGGCACTGGGGTTTCCTGCCCCATCGGCGTCTAAAAGTGATCTTTCCTCCTGCGGCCACCTCAGCACCTTAAAGCAAGATTTCGGACGCAAGGGGACATTGCTCTGGATCTTTCCTACGGTTTGGCTGCAGTCTTCGGGGCGAATGCCCGTGAAATCAAAGGCACCTGCTTGCAAGGAAAGGCTGAGAGCTGAGCTATGCGTTTAGCAGAGCCACATGCCTGGAGTCCTTGTTGGACTCCACCACTTCAGGATGCAGGCGGGGGGAAATCACTTTTGTTTCATGTTCCTCCATGTAAGTAAAAACGAATTCACAGCATAAAGAAAGTCAGGTCATTGGATGCCTCAACTGATGTACTGCCATAGCCTGGAATATTAGTTTTCTACGCACAAAGCGTTTGGTTTTTTTTTTTTTAAAAAAGGGGAGCATTCAAAAATGCACTCCCCCAATCTACATTCTGAAGTGGTGCAGTCCAGGAAGGCCTGTAATGTGTAATTTTGCGGAATCTACATGTCTCAGAATCCCAACACAAGCACCCAGGAGGAACATAGTCTCTGCAGTGGAACACAGGGTTGGACTGGGTGTTTCACGCTGTGTGCCAACATTAGCCCTGGAATCTGAAGGGGGTGTGGAAGGCAAGGCTCTGTGTTCCCATGCAGGAGAGAGAAGAGATAGAAAAACAAGATGGTGTGTGTGTGTGTGTGTGTGTGTGTGTGTGTGAAAGCCCCCGGGAGAGGATTTTGAGAAGCAGACAACAGAGATAGAGCGAAGCATCTTGCACACCCCTCTAGCTTCTTTGCTGTAAATGCTCATACTTGCAAAGCCCCTGTTCGGTTGTTAAAGCCCCGTTCACGGGGTTAGGATATTTTGCAGGGTTGGCGGGGATATTCCGGTAGCCCCCACCTTCTGTTGTGTCCCTGTCACCCAGGGGCGGAGGAAGCCTCCTCACTACCCGGGGCGGCGACCGGAGGCACCCCTGGGGGCGGGGCATCGTGACGTTGCATCGTGACATCACGACGCAACGTCACTGCGACTCCACCCCGGCAGCGGGGGGGGAAGCCCTTTAAAAAAAAGCAATTTCTTTTTTTTAAAGCACTCCCCCCCCCCGCTGCCGGACGGAGCTGCCTGCAGGGGCGAGGGGAGGGGCGGGCAGCGAAAGGGTGACACCCCTCCGCCTCCTCTTCGCCCCGGGCAGCGGGGAGAAAAGCGCTTTAAAAAAAAGCCCAGCGATGCTTTTGGCGCCACCGATCGCGGGGGGCGGTGCCCCCCTCCCCGAGTGTCACCCCTACCCCAGGGCGCTGCCCGGGGCGGCCCGCCGCCATCGCCCCCCTCGCTACGCCCCTGCTGTCACCCAACCCCCACCACCCTCCATGCACCAGGGCTGAAGGTTTGAAGCGAGCAACCTCTGCAGACTCCCCCCTAGTTTTGTAGAGTTCTCTATCGCCAGCATGAGACCCCAGCATGAGGAAAGCAGGCTCCCACTTCACACCTCCCAACACCGATACATGCGGGGGGGTTAGGGGCAGGCAACGAGAATGTGACAAGAGAGGGTGGGGATGACAAGAATGGCCCCTCTTCTCCCACGATGGAATCCTAATGGTGTGATTAGGGCCCCATTCATTTTGGAACTGGTGCCAGAGCTCAGTTATATCAATTTGTGTTCAGCTAATACCTTAATTCTGTGGGTTCAGGCCACAGATCTTTTATGTGTGCTCTTGCAGAAGTTAATTCTGCCGGAAGGCATTTCGGGAGGGGAGCTACGTGGGCACAACTGAGTTGCTTTTTCAGCTGTAATCGTAAATTAATTGGAGTTCTTGTTACAAGATACACTGAAATAAATAGCTATACCAAGAACTCTGGCCAGAAGTTTCAACAAAAGAAATAATATCTACTCGTGAGTCAAAATCAAATAGGGTATATATTCTGTTAAGAATTACAGTCTTAAATGCAGTTGCCGATTAGAACAAAAATTATAATTTCAAACAAAGATACAAACTCACAATAATATGTGTAGTATGATATGATGTATAATATAAAGCACACAAAATACCAAATACAATGAATATATTCCTGGTATTTTGTGTGCCTTATACATAATATCATACTACATTTAAGACTGTAATTCTTAACAGAATATATACCCTATTTGATTTTGACTCACGAGTAGATATTATTTCTTTTGTTGAAACATCTGGCCAGAGTTCTTGGTATAGTGCTTTTATTTCAGTGCTTTTTCAGCTGTGGCATATAAAGCTTCTGCTATCCTCTTGGGGTGGGGAATTTGCTGAAACTAAGTGTGAAAATTGAGAGCTTGGACTGGGGGGAAGTCTCTTGACTGAAGGAGGAGCCACAAGGTTTGATTTCTGTAGCATCAAATGTGCAGTTTTATAAGACCCTCGGCCCATGGGTACCCTTCTGTTACCGCCCCAGATGTCTATAGCATGCAATTCCCCGCCCACCCACTGAAAGGACTTCTGTGATTCTCTCCCCACTCCTTCACTCAGTTGTAAAGGATGCAGTTGGTTCTTATTTGTGAGAGCAGCTGCGACATGGGGAAAGCTGAAGAAACCTGGGTCCTCTTTGACCCAGGTGGTGGTCTGGATCGGTAAGGAGACTGTATCAAATGTAATGCAATAAAGAGCTACAGGTTGCTAAGGAAAAAAAGATGTCTTGTGCTGTTATCTCGAGTCCACATACCCCAAGCCTTGGAGCTGCTTTGCGGCTCTATACATCGGGGCTGCCGACCTGGGCTGGGAGACTCGGCTGCATTAACCACTCCGCTCTGTAAAGCTACAGATCAGGTTTCTGCTGAGTTGCCCACCGACTCCAGGGGTAGGCAACCTAAGGCCCATGGGTCAGATGCGGCCCAATCGCCTTCTCAATCTGGCCCACGGACGGTCTGGGAATCAGCGTGTTTTTACATGAGTAGAATGTGTGCTTTTACTTAAAATGCATCTCTGGGTTATTTGTGGGGCCTGCCTGGTGTTTTTACAAGAGTAGAATGTGTGCTTTTATTTAAAATGCATCTCTGGGTTATTTGTGGGGCATAGTAATTAATTCACTTCCCCCCCCCCATAATAGTCTGGCTCACCACGTGGTCTGAGGGACGGTGGACCGGCCCACGGCTGAAAAAGGTTGCTGACCCCTGATCCAATCAATCCTTGCACCACCATTCAGCCCGCTTCCATCTGCTCTGCTGTGGGTTGGATCGTTTCAATGGCCACCTGCTCAGAGCCACAATCCCACGACCGCTTCAGGGCATTCTCCTTCTGCCCTGCAGTTGGGTGGTGGGAATGGGTCACGTGGCATAGGTGCCAACTCCCCGGGGCACCCACGAAATTCCACATGAAGGGGCTGGACACCCACAAATTTCAGTGCCAAGGCCATGCACACTGCATGGCACCCACGGTCGTGGGGCCAAACTGGCTCAGTGGTGAGCAACACACACACCCCACCCATCCTTTTCAATGTTTGCCCTTGGCTAGGGTCTAACATGTGAGTCTGCCCGCCCTCCTGAGCTGCCCCCATCATCCTTAGAAGGCATGGTTCCTATAGTAACAGAGCGCATTGTGTGGAAACGTTATACCTCCAAATTGTTCTGTTCTTCACTATCAAGGAACCTGGCCCTATCTAATTTCCCAAGCGCAGGGGTGAAAAGGGGAATAGAGCATAATAGCGCTGCAGCGGATTCTTTACTCGTGGCTGCTTTACCTTTCTGGTTAGTATTTGCCAGGCGGCGGGCGAGTGTTATTTTTCTCCCGCTGCTGGGTGAGGGCCTCTGGCACGGAAAGGCCCATTTCCAAGGAGCAGTAAGAAATTACAGCCTTGAAGCTGCCATGCTTTTTGCACAAAGAGATTGGATTTATTAGCAAATCGGATACCACGGGCCTTGAGCTCAGCAAGTGTCTGGAGCGGTTTTTCTCATTCCGGAAAACAAATGTCCCCATTCAGCTGTTTGGGGCTATATGTATTGCTATGCTGGGCTGCCGCCCTTTGAAAAGAGGTCTCTTGTGTTCGCAAGTGCTGCGCATGGATGCAAGACATACCCGCCCATTATCTCTATGTCTTTTTAGGCATTTCTGCAACCCCCACCCCACCCCCACCGCGTAAAAGGTTACTGGTTATTTGTATCCTGGATTACGACACTGCCACCTGACATATCTAGAGGAGCTGCCATATTGGGCCCCATCTACCCTATACATTTAATGCAGATTTTCAACCCAAAATGGGTACAAAAAAACCTCACAGAGTAGATGCATTTGTCACTAGATTCATGGTTTCTTTCCATTAATATAATTTATTTAATTTCTAAAATAGCGCCGGCGGGGATTGTGCTACCTGGTGTGACGTTTTTTGGTAGTACTTGTCCGGAGACTGGTGGTTGTTTGTGTATGTGTAAGTGTATATATTGGGACGCAGGTGGCGCTGTGGGTTAAACCACAGAGCCTAGAGCTTGCTGATCAGAAGGTCGGCGGTTTGAATCTCCGCGACGGGGTGAGCTCCCATTGTTCGGTCCAGCCCCTGCCCACCTAACAGTTCGAAAGCACGTCAAAGTGCAAGTAGATAAATAGGTACCACTATGGCAAGAAGGTAAACAGCGTTTCCGTGCGCTGCTCTGGTTCGCCAGAAGCGGCTTAGTCATGCTGGCCACATGACCCGGATCCGTGCGGGAGGTGCGTTCGCAACCTGCAGCGTTCGCAACCTGCAGCACCGCGTCTGCGCACATGCAGGTTGCGATTCGGTGCTTCTGCACATGCGCAAAGCGTGATTTAGCAGTTATGTGCATGCGCGAGCGCTGAAACCCGGAAGTAACCCGTTCCAATACTTCCGGGTTCGGCGCGGTGCGCAACCCGAAAACACACAACCTGAAGCATCTGTAACCCAAGGTATGACTGTACACACACACGGAGCTCATTTGAAAAGCCACGTTCCCATTTCTTCCTTGGGATTGCCAAATCGACATCGGCTCCCTTGTGCCGCTTCCTCCTTTCAGTATTCAGATTTTCCCCCGGGGAATTTAACAGAGGCTAGACATCCGCAGGTTGCCGGCCTTCCAACTCACTGCCAGACCCAGCATTCCATTATGACATCACCACAAGGGAACAGGCTGGTGGGTGACATCACATGGGGTCTGGCAATGTGGGAGGAACTGTGAGTGATGTCACTTCTAGGCAAACAGATTGCTTATGTCCCGTACAATGAGGAATGATGGGATTGCTTCTTGTAGCTTCTGGTCTGAACATGAAGACAGAGGACCGCTTTAGAACGAGGCTAAAATGCTACAGCGCCTTCTCCTGTTGCTAGCATCCTTCACGAGAATCGCCCATACAGGTAGGCAGATTCTGTTTCCGTGATACTTGTTTATTCCTGACATCTAGGTGGCAAAAGCCCTCAGTCTTGGTGCTATCCACAGGAACTGGGGGGGTGGGGGGAGAAAGCAGGTTTGAAACACAAGTCATCGCCCATGGCCAAGACACATACTTCAAGCCAAGCCCGGCCTCACTTTCCCTAGTCTGCCATATGGGCACAAATCTTGCAGGGAATGAAGTAATTCTGCTATCTCTTGACAGAGCTACAGGAATTGCCCCCTGTGCATTGTGGCCTGTGGCCTGAATTCAAAGCCATCTCAGGATCAGGAGAAACGACTGCCTCTGAGATGCTTCCCTGGCAGGCTAGCATCCAATCAAATGAGCTGCATTTCTGTGGAGGTGTGATACTGAGCAGTTGGTGGGTCCTGACTGCAGCTCACTGCTACACAGAGGAACTGTGAGTACTGAAGATTCCCTTTAAGTAGATAGCAAGCTGTCTTTAAAAAAAAAATAAAATTCCCTGAGTTATTTTAATGGACGAATTAAGAGTATGATCCATAAAGAACCTTTGTCCCTGAGGAAGCTCACTCTCCAAACACTCTTTGGAGCAATCTTCAAATAATAATACTATATATTAATCGTGAACGCATCCTTTGAATCTGGATCCTAAGCACCATCCATACACAATAGGGAGGCTCACGTTCGAATACACACACACACACACACACACACACACACACACTTATACATATATAATAAAAATATAAGAATGTCATCATGCTGCAGTTCACCTGGCTGCAGACAGGTGGTGCTATGAACTACAGTGTGATGGCAAGCTTGAGTTTCAGAGCTGTTAGGCCAGACATAGACAAACTTGACCCTCCAGATGTTTTGGGACTACAACTCCCATGTTCCCTAGCTAACAGGACCAGTGGTCAGGGTTGATGGGAGTTGTAGTCCCAAAACATCTGGAGGGCCGAGTTTGCCTCTGCCTGTGTTAGGTCATTATAACAGGCAAGGAGGAGGGAACTGGAGATGAGAACCAGGGAAGGGAGGCAGGAAGATGGGCAGCTGGTGGCAGGCAGGCAGCCCACCCAGGTGGGCAAGCACTCCAGGCAAGCTGTGGAAATTTGACATGGCCTGTTGGGAAGTGGTGATTTTGGCAAAGTGCAAAGAGACACTTGGAGAGCGAAGAGGAAGGAAGCAGATGAGGGAACGGAAGACAGAGAGACAAGTCAGCCAGGCAGCACATGAACCAGGTGAGTGGGTGGGCACCCCAGACAGGTGAGTGGGTGGCCCAGGGGTGCTTTGGCAAGGAGTAAGAGGAGCAGGTGGCGCTGTGGGTTAAACCACAGAGCCTAGGGCTTGCTGATCAGAAGGTTGGCGGTTCGAATCCCTGCGATGGGGTGAGCTCCCGTTGCTCGGTCCCAGCTCCTGTCCACCTAGCAGTTCAAAAGCATGTCAAAGTGCAAGTAGATAAATAGGTACCGCTCTGGCGGGAAGGTAAACGGCGTTTCCGTGCACTGCTCTGGTTCGCCAGAAGCAGCTTTGTCATGCTGGCCACATGACCCGGAAGCTGTATGCTGGCTCCCTCGGCCAATAAAGCGAGATGAGCGCCGCAACCCCAGAGTCAGACACGACTGTACCTAATGGTCAGGGGTCCCTTTACCTTTACCATTAAGAGGAGCAGCTGTGTGTGTGTGTGTGTGTGTGTGTGTGTGTGTGTGTGTGTGTGTGTGTGTGTTAATACAGTCGTACCTTGGAAGTCAAACGGAATCTGTCCTGGGAGACCGTTCAACTTCCAAAACGTTAGGAAACCAAAGCGTGGCTTCCAATTGGCTGCAGGAAACAGCTCCTGCAGCCAATCGGAAGCCTCGTTGGACGTTCGGCTTCCAAATGAACGTTCGAAAACCAGAACACTCACTTGGATGTTTCGATCGTTCGGGAGCCAATTTGTTCAGAAGCCAAGACATTTGAGATCCAAGGTACGACTGCACTAGAAAAAAGAATACCCAAGGAGAGGGAGGTCAGATGGCTTAATGCTTAATGACTACTAAGCATGCCCATTGGACAGTGCTGCCCAACTGTTGGGTGGGTGGAATGGGAAACTGGGCAAAGAGGGAAGTGTACTGAAAAAGGGCAGAGCTGGCTTTCAGGAAACCTGTCCAAGAATCTTTTCCACTGCATGTTCAACTTTCTGAGTACCAGCCTGAGGCTTTGCCTGTCGTTTGTTTTGCTTCAGCTTGGGAATGGTGGGGGGTGGGGGGGAGAGCACATGGATCCCAGCACACAAATGTTGCCCCACAAGCCTTCCCCACCCTTTCTAAGCTGTTTTATGCTAATTCAAGACACGGTCCTGTTGACGCCCTGCCTCTCTTTCCTCTGTCCGCAAGTCCTTCAGATCTCCATGTAGTGGTTGCTTTGAATGGGCATGAATTGGAGAGAATGAAGTTGGACAGGGTGCTCATCCACGAGGACTTTGACTGTACAAACCTGAACAACGACGTTGCTTTGCTCCTGCTGGCCTCCCCAGTCGACTTCGGTGAAGAGAGGACTCCCATTTGCCTGCCCATGCTGCAGGACCTTGGCGCCTGGGAAGACTGCTGGACTGCAACTTGGAGAGCCACCACACCTGGTATTGCATTTTCTAGTCTCAGTAAAAAATACTCCCCTGACTTTGCCACACACACACATACACTCGCTCAGGGGCGTAGCAAGGGGGCGACGGAGGGGGCGGGCTGCCCTGGGCAGCGCCCCCTGGTGGGGGTGACAATCGGGCGCCCCTGTGCCTCCAAAGCCTCCCTGGGCTTTTTTCTTTTTTTTTTAAAGGCTATTTTCGGGCAGAGCCGCAGGGGTGGCCAGCAAGGAGGGGTGTCACGCTTTTCGCTGACATGACACCCCCCCTCGCTGGTCGCCCCTGCGGCTCTGCCCCGGCAGCGCCGAAAATAGCCTTCCCCCCCTTTCAGCGCTGAAAAAGCCGCTGGGCTCCCTGGGTGGAGCCGCGGCATGGAGGGGAGGGACTGGCCAGCCAGGAGGGGGTGACACCCCTCCTGGCAGGCCCGTCCCTCTCCTCCTTGCCGCGTCACCGCAAGCCAGCCAGCGGCTTTTTCGGCGCTGAAAGCGGGGGGGAAGGAAGACAAAGCAGGCGTTTTAAAACGCCTGCTTTATCTTCCTTCCCCCCCCTTTCAGCACCGAAAAAGCCGCTGGGCTCCCTGGGAGGAGCCGCGGCATGGAGGCGTCGCTCCGTGCGCATGCGCGTCGTGACGTCATGCGCACGGAGCGGCGCCCCGCCCCCAGGGGTGCCGCTTGGCTTGCCGCCCCCGGTAGCCAAGCGGCACGCTACACCCCTGCACTCGCTGCTGTAAGTGGGAGCAGATAGGGTGTGTGGATGTGCAGGTATCCATTGGCTCAGTCTGCATTTCAAGGTGAAACGATCAAATCCTCAGTTTCTGAAACCACATGCGAACCCAAACGCAGCTGTTCCCCTTTGAAATCCGCATTTGAATTTTGCAATGCAGTTCTCCAGCCAAGTAACATGCAGGAAATTCATATGCTCGTGTAAAGTGTACATGAAAACTCAAGTACTGGTGTAAAATAATATAGGAAAAACACATTCTGTTAGGGAGAATTGCTTTGTAAAAATGTGTGCGTGTGACAAAACTGCATAGAAACGGGAGAAATTTGTACTAAGGTGCTGATTAATTCTCCTAAGAACTTTAAAGGGCCCCCCCAAACTGATAGGAAGATACAGATAACCGAACTTAAGATTTAGGGAGATTTGAGGAATGAGAAACCGAAACTGTTGGACTCTGAGCTTGGACTGGGAACTCAATGGCTTGTGACAGAGACCTCCCCACGAGATCTCACTGGGAGGAACCAGCACAAAATGATCTGAAGCAAGTGGAAACACCAGCCTTTATAGCCGGCAGGCTATAGATTTGGCCTCTGAATTGCCCAGACCTTTTGCCCTTGCCCTGGCCAGCAGTGCAGCCCCTTCTGCCACTAGCATCCCAGGCCCCTCTTGGGCTTCGAGAAACGCAGGCTCTCCTTTTCTCAATTCCAGAACAGCACAAGTCTTCGCGCTGCACAGAGCGGCGAGGCCTAAATGAAGCCCCCGCCGTCCCATTCACCCCTCTCTTCTCCCCCCCCTTCGTTTCTGAATGTTGCCGCCTCCCCCTCTTTCCTCTGTGCCTGCAGGCGACGAGAACACCAGAGTGCTGAAGAAAATGGAAATGTCTCTGGTCAGCGGGGAGACCTGTTCCAAGAGCGTACAGGGGCTGACGGAGGGCATGCTGTGCGCCGTCTCTGACGAAGGAGGGAAGGAGACCTGCAAGGTATAATGAAGCTGGCCCTGTACTGCTGTGCCGCAGGCTGGGGAGGCAGGATGGATGCGGTAATGATCTTCGATCTCTTCCCCGGGCTTCCTGGGGGCTGCTAATGTTTCTCTGCACAGCCTCCGGAGAGATGGGGAAGACTTATTTTAGCAAGCTTACAAGTAGGGGAAGTCCTGGTCACCTACAAGGATATACAAGCCGTGTCCTCCAATCTTGTTCTGAGTCCCAGAAAGGGGAAGAGAGATGTCTTCGTGTTCCTTTATCCCTCCTTTTGATGATGTTTGTTCCTCTCCCTCCCTTTTCCCTTCTCTCCGTCCCTCTCTTATTGTTCCTTATTGAGAGCCAGTGTGGTGTAGTGGTTAAGAGCGGTAGACTCATAATCTGGTGAACCGGGTTCGCTTCCCCGCTCCTCCACATGCAGCTGCTGGGTGACCTTGGGCTAGTCACATTTCTCTGAAGTCTCTCAGCCCCACTCACCTCACAGGGGGTTTGTTGTGGGGGGAGGAAGGGAAAAGGAGAATGTTATCTGCTTTGAGACTCCTTCGGGTAGTGATAAAGCGGGATATCAAATCCAAACTCTTCTTCTTCTTCTCCTTCCCCCTCATTTTCTCGTCCTGCTTTTCTGCCTCCACTGATACACACTGTGTGTTCGGAGGAGTGAGCTTGTGGCTGGAGGTGGAAGCTCTTTAGAAAGAGGTGCATATTCTTTACTCAAGAGGAGTTTTTGCAGAGGGTTGAAACCAGGGCTCCCCCCCCCCCCGCCAGAACTCATCGGAACTTAGTTCCAGCATCTCTCAGGTGGGCGCCAGTGCCGTTATAAGAGAAAGAGGGAGGTGTTTTGGGTGAGTTCCAGCACCTCTTTTTCTGGAAAAATAGCACTGGTTGAAACTGTATGGAAAATGCAGAAGGGAAAGGGAACAAGGGAGGATGAGGAATTAATGTGGGGAATTTATAAACCGCGTGATTGCTATTTATTGTCTATGGTGTGCCTTCGATGTGTCGGGGTCTTCAAGGCTGCGAGAGCAGAGGACTCCTGCCTTGAGGGGCACCCATGTTCAACTCTGACACAGTGGAGATAACAAAAGGAAAGGCATGAAATGGAGATTGGGGTAAACGGAGAAGAATATGCCTTTGTTTTGGTTGAAACACACATAGGAAACGGGCTCAGAAAACTTCTCCATTGATGTTTTTAGTAACATTTAAAACAAAAAACTAAAGTGGCTGAATTTTCCCATACAGTGGTACCTCTGGTTGCGAACGGGATCCATTCCGCAGGCCCATTTACAACATGAAAAGAGCGCAACCTGAAGCGCTGTATCTGCACATGTGCGCAGCGCAATTTGGTGCTTCTGCACATGCACAAAGGGTGATTTAGCGCTTATGTGCATGTGCATAGTGCGATTTAGCGCTTATGCGCATGTGCTCATGCCAAAACCCAGAAGTAATCCGTTCTGGTACTTATGAGTTCGGCGCGTTTGTAACCCGTAGCAAACGCAACCCGTAGCGAACGCAACCCGTAGCGAACGCAACCAGAGGTATGATTGTAAAATTGGAAACCCACAATCCACTTTAGGGTCATTCCTTGATTAGGCCAATCCAATTGTCGCTAAACCTCAGAGAAGCTTTTGATGTGTAAAGTCATTTGATGTTTAGTCACTGAACACCTAGCCTGGTGATGAAGGATTGTGGAAAACATTTGCACAACATTTTCTGGTATTTTTGTTGCCCATCAATTGGCTGTTGTGTGAATTTGAGGGCCTATGGAGAGGAATTTTGCCTCTGGACCTTGAGAGAGTGACTGCGCCGTCTCAGATTTGGGATACCTAACAGGGGTGCGACAACCCCTCACCGCGAATAATAGTGCAAAGCTTTCTGCTGCTCCATAAAGTAGGCCCGAAAACAGTGGTTTCAAATTACAGGTTAGAAGATTCCAACTAAACCCTAGGAATAACTTCCTGGCAGTAGGAGCTGTCAGCAGTGAAACAGGCTACCTTGAAGGTTTGTAAACAAGAGTTTGGGTAGCCATATGCCAGGGATTCATGCACTGTGATTCCTACGTTGCGGGGGTTGGACTAGATGACCCATGGGGTCCCTTCCAACGCCACCATTGTGATGATTCTATGAGGACGTTGACCTCTTTCTCTTGTGTCCTTCTTCCAACCTCTCCCAGGAAGACAGTGGGGCTCCTTTGCTTTGTACTTTCGGAGAAGACCTGAGATGGTTTGTGGTTGAATAGGCAGTCAGGGGGAGGCCTGCGAAGGAAAGGGCAGCCCCGCTGTCTACACTGTGGTTTTCAGCTACCTCAACTGGATAGAAGAGGTAACGGCCGAGGAAGGAAAACCATTTATCCCCGAAGGGGTGGACGTTGCTGTAGCTGATTCCGAAATCCCTGCTCCGGTTTTCCTGAGATAGAAGAGGTAGAAGCTCAGGAAGAGAAACCATTAATCCCCGAAGAGGAGGACGTTGTCATAACTCATCCCGAAATCCCCGTTCATGGTTTGGCTGACTCCCCCTTCCTTTCCGCCGCCTGTGCCGTTGCTTCTGTTCTGATGTCGATACTTTTCCGTTTATTGTAATAAAACCCGCTTCGCAAATGCTCGCTCTCTGTTGCACAAGTTCTCGCTCGCTTTCTTCATGCGTAAAACAAATAAAGCTCTGAAAACGAAACCCGAGGGCCGTCAAATGAACATGCTTCCTGCACGTTTCCCCCAGGGCTGACTTCTCGAGGTTTTTTTTTTGCAAGTAGTGGCACGTTTTGCAATACAGAGGACATCTTGTGGTTACACTCTGCACTGCAGCCAGTGAGAGGCTGCACTGCAACAGAAGATGCTGTGTACATAAAGGTGAAACTCAAAAAATTAGAATATCGTGGAAAGGTTCATTTCTTTCAGTAACTCAACTTAAAAGGTGAAACGAATATATGAGATAGACTCATGACATGCAAAGCGAGATATGTCAAGCCTTTATTTGTTATAATTATGATTATTATGGCGTACAGCTGATGAGAACCCCAAATTAACAATTTCAACTTTGGGGTTTTCATCAGCTATACACCATAATCATCACAATTATAACAAATAAAGGCTTGACATATCTCGCTTTGCATGTCATGAGTCTATCTCATATATTAAACTCCAGTAGCTAATGAAAACAATTGCTTACATGAATGGACTTTTCCACAATATTCTAATTTTTCGAGTTTCACCTGTACATCAACTGCTGCTGTAGGCCACAGACCAACTCTGGCCCACCCCTGGCAATCCAGAATTTGCCTCTGGCCCTCCTCTCTCGGACCAGCACCACCACATATGCTACACCGGGTCAGGATGCTACAGGAGTGTGTGTCCCCTTTTGACAGATGGGCAGCATCACTCACCTGTCAATCACCTGATCTCAATCTCCATGACATCATGATGGGAGGAAGCCGGTTGCAGAAGGATCGTTTGCATCATTGATGGTGCTGTTATTCATGGCTTTTGCCTTGCTGTATTCTCGCAAATCTGCAGTAAGAGCAATTGTTTGCAGAGAGGCTGCTGAGATGTTCTCACCGGGAGATGGGAATTATTCCTTCGCACCTTTATCTTTTCATTCCCTGCCTTGTGGAAAGTTTTCCCCTCGTCCTGCCACTTTCCTCACCCTTTGTGTCGTGTTTTTTTTTAAGGCTGTTTACTGGCGGTGGGGAGAGAGACTTTCTTTATTTCTGTGCAGCTCCTGGCATGTGTTAGGCATTCGAATCAATAGTACCGACCGTTTATTTCTTAGATAAAATAGAAATTCTTACCCAAAAAATTACACCAAGGCAGCATCAGCATGCAAAATTACAATGAGGTAGATAAAAAAACATCACTAAAGATAAGATTAACGTTTTTATTTAACCATTCTGCATTCAACATACAGTGGGACCTCGACTTACGAGTGACCCGACTTACGTGTTTTTCGACTTCCGAATGACTTCCGGAAGAAAAAAATGGCCGCCGCAACCGAATTTTCGACTTCCGAAAGGAAGTCACGGCCGCTTTGAATAGGATTTTTCGACTTACGAATTTTTGAATAGGATTTTTTCGACTTACGAATTTTTTTCGCTCAATTCATCCCTATGGGGATTCGACTTACGAGTGTTTTCGACTACCGAAGATCGCGTCGGAACGCATTATCTTCGTAAGTCGAGGTCCCACTGTATTGGTAATTACCGCCATATTTTCTTTTCCAAATATGTAGAAGTAATCGTTAAACCTCAACAAGTGTAATCTTTCTCCATGTCTGCTCTGATACGGCTTTTCATTTGGCATTTTCTCTCGCCCCTTTCTTCTTTTCCTTCTGTAATTTTATTCCTTTCCTTGTAATTTTAAACTACAACAATTGCATTTAAAAAAATCAGTACAAAAAAAGAATAAATACTAGTTGTTGTTGTTGTTTTATTTTAAAAAATCACTTTGCAAAGGCATGCACTGCACACAGTTTTAGGGATGTCTAAAAGAAAACACGGATGATTCCTGCTGAGCCTCCACCTGCAGGGAGTTCACAGAACAACACCTGCCATGCTAAAGGATCGGTTCCGTGTAAAGGCCAACCAAACCCCAGGGGTTTGGGGAACCACCAGACATGCCCCACCCAAGGATCTCGGGGATTGAGGAGTAGTACAGTCATACCTCGGGTTACCGCTGCTTCAGGTTGCCTTATTTCGGGTTGTGCACCGCGCCGAACCCAGAAGTAATGGAACGGGTTACTTCCGGGTTTCGGCACATGCGCAGAAGCGTTAAATCGCACTTTGCGCATGCGCAGAAGCACCGAATTGCGTCATGTGCAGACGCAGCAGCGTGGGTTGCAAACGCGCCTCCCGCATGGATAAAGTGGACCCCAAGGTGCATTGGGCACAAGTTGGTTAGGGCTTTGTAGATAACACAAAAACCTTGAGCCTGGCCAGGTAGCAAATTGGCAATCGGTGCAGCAATCTCAGCAGCTGACTACATGTTGCCAGTAGCCTCCTCCTGTGAGCAGTCTGGCCACTGCATTTTGCAGTAGCTGCGGCTTCCAGACCAAATGCAAGGACAGCACTTTGCAGTAATCTGTGATGGGGCAAAGACATAGTTACTTGGCTCTCTGCCACCACCTATTGTCTGGACACCCTGCCGTCTGCCCAAGAGTCCCAGGGGGTTCCAGCCATCACTGCCGAGGCCTGAATGCCGAGGCCTGAATGCCGTTGGGAGACCAGAGTGCCGCTGGGCTGGATCAGCACTTTGGAAGGGGCCCTAGCTTAGTGTCCGAGCTTTTGCGTGGCATGCACAAGGTCCCAGGTTTAGTCCCCCAGTGGCATCTCTGCGTAGGGCTGAGACTGTCTCCCACCTGAAACCCTTGAGAGCTGCTGCCGGCCCGTGTTGACGGCACTAAGCTAGATGCACCATAAGGCAGCTTCCCGTGTGTGTGTGTGTGTGTGTGTGTGTGTGTGTTTATTTCCTCCCTTGTGATTCCCCCTTGCTTGGTGTGCCTAATTGGTCTAACTTATCCCCCTTGGATCTATCTTTCTTTTTCTTTCTTTCTTTCTTTCTTTCTTTCTTTCTTTCTTTTAATATCTTTTTATTAAGTTTTCAACAACAACCACATACACTAGCAATCATCCTTACATACAAAGAAACAAACAAAAGTATACTTACATAACCAAAATTCCTTAATATGACAATTATCAAACACATAAAGATATATAAATAATAAATAATACTTTTTAGCAGTTCCATTCATAACAGAAAGAAGACTAAAATATATATTAAATCCATCTCTCCATTAACCCAACTTAAATATGCTCGTATCAGAAAAAGTATGACACTGACATCAACAACTGTATTATTATCAATCCTTCATATAATTTCACATATTTGCTTGACCACTGTATCATTTCGAAATTGGACATGGATTAATCCAATGCAAGAACCCTCGGATCTTCCAATGGACGCTGCATTCCTCTTGGCAAGCAGCACATCAGTGGGGAGCATGAGAGAGGGAGGGCAGGGGGATTAGATGAGAAGCCCCAGAGGAACATGGGCAAGGGAGCCAAGCAGTTAGCCAAGGCCAATAGTTCATTGGAAGAGGCTGAAGGAGGCTCAACTCGGCTCCAGGGGCCGAGTCTCCAGCTGCAGAGCGCAGTCTTTCCAAGGAACGGAGTAGTTCCTCAGCAAAGCCCCTAGGTGGAAGCATTGCCTTCCCCACCCACTAGGGTCCTTCTGCCTCCTCTGGAATATCTTATGTTCTGCTTAGCAATGAGCAACACTCCTCCGCTCACTGCAAAACCGAGGCCGTCTTTTAGGAGCTTTCTGGGCAAACTTTTTTTGGGGGGAGGAACAGTTGCGGGGAGGTGAGACTTGGTTTCTGAGAGTCTTTCTCTAGCAGTTGGTCATGCCAGCCCATGCAAGCTCATAAGTGCCTTTCTGCGCAGTTTGCCATTCTTTTAGCACCTGGCATGGCAGTGGGCGATGCCCGGGGATGAGGTTCCTTTCTTTGCAAAGCAAGAGAAGACTTTATGAATTTGTTCATATTAAGTGAGTTATAAAAGTATTTCTAGACTGCCCTCTTGCAAAACCAGGGTGAAGCACCTTTATATAAAGGTAAAGGTAAGGTAAGGTAAAGGACCCCTGGACAGTTAAGTCCAGTCAAAGGCGACTATGGAGTTGCAGCACTCATCTTGCTTCAGGCCGAGGGAGCCGATGTTTGTCCATAGACAGCTTTCCGGGTCATGTGGCCAGTATGACTGAATGCTACTGGTGCAACAGAACACCATGACAGAAGCCAGAGCACACAGGAACGCTGTTTACCTTCCTGCCATAGCGGTACCTATTTATCTACTTGCACTGGCATGCTTTTGAACTGCTAGGTTGGCAGAAGCTGGGACAGAGAAATGGGAGATTCGAACCACCAACCTTCCGATCGGTAAGCCAAAGAGGCTCATTGGTTTAGACCACAGCGCCACCCTTAGCAGACAATATAGATCAATGATCAAAATGACTTAATTGCTCAAGAACTGCATAGGTTTGTTGGCATTAAAATGTGTTCAAGGGACTCCTGAAAGTCGAAATTGAGGGTGCCTGCTGCATCTCTGCCGGAAGACTGTCCCATGGCCTCAAATCAGCTGGGTGAGGCAGGAACCACATAAAGAGCTTGCGTGAAAGAGTCCAAAGGATTTCCCCAAGCAGATAACAAATCCTTTCTCATATTTTTGTAGGCAGTTTAGGCCAATACACATACGGTATTTTTGTGATGCAATTTCCCCTAACACAACACCTTTTTGTTTCACTCATTTAGGCATTTTAATAATAATAATAATTTATTATTTATACCCCGCCCATCTGGCTGGGTCTCCCCAGCCACTCTGGGCGGCTTCCAAAAGAACATTAAAATACAATAATCTATTAAACATTAAAAGCCTCCCTAAACAGGGCTGCCTTATTTACAAATTTCCACGTGTGTCCTTGGGCTGGGATTGTTATTGTTGTTGTTTAGTCGTGTCCAACTCTTCGTGACCCCATGGACCAGAGCACGCCAGGCACTCCTGTCTTCCACTGCCTCCTGCAGTTTGGTCAGACTCATGTTGGTAGCTTTGAGAACAGTGTCCCACCATCTCGTCCTCTGCCGTCCCCTTCTCCTTGTGCCCTCCATCTTTCCCAACATCAGGGTCTTTTCCAGGGAGTCTTCTCTTCTCATGAGGTGGCCAAAGTCTTGGAGCCTCAGCTTCAGGATCTGTTCTTCCAGTGATCACTGGATTACTGCATCACAAAATTCAGAAATGTGCGAATTTCGAAGGATAGTCTTGTTTCTGTTTGTGTACTGCTTCGAAAACTGAATTGGATCATTTCTCATTAAAGTGCAAACAAAAGTGAATTTATCCACCCCCACCCCACCTTCACATCTCTACTCTGAAACACGCATAAATGGATCCGAGAAGATGGGGGGGTTCCGTTTTCCTCACCTTTTTTCTTGTTTTGTTTTTGGCAATAATATGAAGGAGAGGAAATAAAAGGGGGAAAAGTTGTGAATGAACAATAATAACATAATGCCCTCCCCCCCCCTTTCACACCTTGGTCTCCATTCAGACTTTTGACAATCAACAAGGTCATTTGATTCATTCAGTTCTTGGAGTAAACAAAGACTCTCAATAATAAATCCCCCTTCCCACCCCCTGCTGCCGTTCTGCCTCCTCCCCCTGCCTTTTCTCTAAGAATAGATGCCTTCCAGGCCCCCCCTTTTACCTTCATCTCCCTCTGCCATTGAGAATCCGACTCGCTGCCACTTCCTCAGACGGATTTCAGGGCTTCCAGAAAAGGCACAGCATTTCCTCTTCAGTGTGGGAATCTCACCTTCCCTCCGTAACATCTGCATAGACACCCCGGTCATTCTATATATGTTCGTGTTTCTCTCTCTCTCTCTCTCTCTCTCTCTCTCTCTCTCTCTCTCTCTCTCTCTCTCTCTCTCTGAAACCTCAGAAGCTGCCTTATATTCAACAACACCATTGGTTCACCTAGCTCTGTAGCTGTGGTCTAAACCAGTGTTTCTCAACCCTGTGCCTCCAGATGTTTTTGGCCTACAACTCCCATCATCCCTCGCTAGCAACACCAGTGGTCAGGGATGATGGGAGTTGTAGGGCCAAAAACATCTGGAGGCACAGGGTTGAGAAACACTGGTCTAAACCACTGAGCCTCTTGGGCTTGCCGATCGGAAGGTTGGCGGTTCGAATCCCCATGACAGGGTGAGCTCCCATTGCTCTGTCTCAGCTCCTGCCAACCTAGCAGTTCAAAAGCACGCCAGTGCAAGTAGATAAATAGGTACCACTGTGGCGGGAAGGTATATGGCATTTCCATGTGCTCTGGCTGCCGTCACAGTGTCCCATTGCACCAGAAGCGGTTTAGTCCTGCTGGCCACATGACCCGGAAAGCTGTCTGTGGACAAACGCCGGCTCCCTCGGCCAGTAAAGCAAGATGTCGCCTTTGACTGGACTTAACCATCCAGGGGTCCTTTACCTTTTACCCACTCACCCTTTTTTTTTTTTTTGCACAGATTGACAGTGCTTTTCCAGGATTTTCAAGCGGAGTCTCTCCCAGCCCTACCTAGAGATGGCATTTATAATAACGTGATCTATTTGATGATGATTTAAAAGAAGAAGTATGAACCTGATAAGAGGACAAGATGATAAAATATGAAATCAATAGGGAGGACGTGAGGGAGTCACATGAGATATGTAATAGAGTTAAGAATGGCCTGGCCTGGGAATTGGGGCCAGGCCTAAGCAAAGTTAAGGCATAATATTATTAAGGTTAGGGGTATGAGGAATGTGTATACCTCTGTGAGAGGGGGGCTAGATTTAAGTCTCCCACGGTGAGAGAGGGGAGGCATGGAAAACCTAACCGAGATGTAATGTGCGTATAAAATTGTAAAATCAATAAAAATTATTTTTTAAAAAAACCTAGAGATGGCACTGGGAGTGGAACTTGGTACCTTCTGCATGCAAAGCAGCTGTACTACCACCAAGCTAAGGTCCTTTCCCTCTCTTGCAAAGCAAGCTAAGATTTAAAAAAAACACTAATAATTATATGGTGATGGCCAGTGTCATGCAATGGTTAGAACGCTGCACTAGGACCAGGGTTCAAATGCCCTCTCGGCCATGAAGCCCACTGGCCAGGCGCCATCTCTCAGCCTAAACTACCTCACTGGATCATTGCGAGGGTGAAATGGGGGAGGGCAGGAAAACCATGGGTGCTGCCTAGCACTTCTTTGAGGAAAAGTGTGATATAGATGCAATTGATAGACAGTAGAAGAGATGTCCTTGGACTCCAACTCTCAATAGCACACCAAAGGACAGGAATGATGGGAACTGTAGTCTTAACAGCATTTAGAGGGTCAAAGGAAGAAGAAGAAGAGTTTGGATTTGATATCCCGCTTTATCCTTACCCGAAGGAGTCTCAAAGTGGCTCACATTCTCCTTTCCCTTCCTCCCCCACAACAAACACTCTGTGAGGTGAGTGGGGCTGAGAGACTTCAGAGAAGTGTGACTAGCCCAAGGTCACCCAGCAGCTGCATGTGGAGGAGCGGTGAATCGAACCCGGTTCACCAGATTACGAGTCCACCGCTCTTAACCACTACACCACACTGGCTCAGACTCCCATGGTTATTGGGAATTTAAGGAGCCCACAGAGCTCCTACAGTTTCCCATATCTGTCCTACTGATATCGGAAGTCAACACAGGGGCAGAGGAAGGTGGGCAAGCCTCTCTCTAGGGAAGTTTTTAATCTGTAACATGTTAATATATTTTAATATTTGCTGGAAGCCGCCCAGAGTGGCTGGGGAGACCCAGCCAGATGGGCGGGGTACAAATAATAAATTATTATTGTTATTATTATTATTATTATTATTATTATTATTATTATTATTATCTCTCTAGGCCCTACTCCCATGGATGGGGAATCGGGGTGGATTTGGAGGTTAGGGAGGGCAGTCGAGATGTAAGGGGAGCCAGCGATTCTCCCACTTGAACTTAGGCTTTTCAAGGAAGAAGACGTCTTGCTTTTGGTTATAGAACCCTGAGCCGGATCACTGGTTCATTGCAGTCTACAATGATTTGTTATGGAACGGTCTTACTTGTGTTGTAAGACATAGCAAAGACACATGCCCGACTGGCATGATCTCGCCTTCCAAGACCGTCCGGGAGCTTATCAGCTTCTTCAGCCCGAACATCACAGCGACTGGTGTCGGTAGACATCCAGCACACTCATAAATCAGCAGTAAGTGTGCACAGCAGCGTACAGACACAGCAGCTCAGCATTGTAGCTATAACTACTTTATTATATATTTGCAATCACGGAGCTCTACATCATGGCTCCTCTCTCTCTCTAGCATCAGGCAGCAGAGAGAGAACAAAGGACAAGAGTCCTATTTAGAGGATACATAGCAAGACAAAACTTCCTGTCTGCCGTCACTTCCCCCTTCCACTCTGTGGAATGAAAAACATAAATACAGTCATGTGGTAACAATAAGCCCATGACTGAACACAGGGAATGATTCTTATAACATGATTGTCTCCAATAAGGCTGAATGTTGGAAGATTCAGGACAAGAGGAAGTCATTCTTTGTGCAGAGTTAAACTACGGAACTCACTGCCACAGGAGGCGGTGATGACCCCCAACTTGCATGGCTATGGAAGAGGAATCCATGGAGGAGAGGACTATGGATAGCTGCTAGCCATGACTGTGATGGTTTGCCTCCACTGCTGGTACAATGGGGGATGGAGTGTGTGCCCATGTTCGAATGTTAGGTGTAAATCTTAATTGAATCATACAACAAATGTAACCGGCTGATAAATGATAATTGTAATAGCACGTAAATTATAAATAATAATCTCCAAAAACATGCACATGGACCAAATCCAATGTGTGATATAGCATAAACCCAAATCAATCAATATACATACAATATGTCCATACTAACACTCCAAATTATGTAAGAAAATTCATATTCATAGCTGTACGTAACCAGGGTTTGCTGTTGTTGGATATTGTAAATCTTAATTGCCCTGGGAATACATACATTTCACTGGCTATTAATTTGGCATTGGTGGGAGAGCCACAGTTGGGGAATAGAGCGAGCAAAATGGCTTTCTCTCACACACAGGTCAGTAAAATGTGGTAGGGCATTCCTACAATAATAATAATGATAATCTTGGCAACCCAAAGTATGAATGAATAGAAGGACCAAAGGAAACACCTGCTGTGAGAGGAAATCCAGGACAACTTTTATTATCCCTCTTCACAGGTCTATTCAGAACTACATTAGGGGTTTCCTCCTCCCCTCGTGGGTACTTCTGCGCTCATTCATGGTGAAAAAACACAGGCTGCATCCATGTCAGTTTGATGCCAGGGAACACCACCCAGGCTTCCAGACTTTCCACCAAAGGTTGTTATTCTTGCGGCCACCAGATTCCCCGGTGAATCATTATCATGGCAATTATTCCTGAATGAGCGATGTCGCAGTTGCGTGGGACGATTCCCCGAGTTGTTGTTGTTGTTCTTTTCTTTTTCTCTGAATGAGCCTGGCAAACCCAGCTTCCCTTCTGAAAAAGCAAGCGCTGTTTTAGTAAAATACTCGGATGCCCTTCCACGCCTTACGTGACAACTGGGATCCACCGGTGTTTCCCGCAGTGAAGGCATGCAGGGTGAAGGAAGGAACACATGCTCCTGAACATGGAGTGTAGATGGGTCCTGGGGAACTAGGTCACAGAGTCATAGAATCGGGGAATTGCCGAGTTGGAAGGGACCCCCAAAGGTCATCTAGTCCACCCCACACTACAGTGCAGGAATCACAGCTAGAGAATTCCTGGCAGATGGCCCTCCAACCTCTGTTTGAAAACTTCCAATGAAGGAGAGTCCACCAGCCTCTGGGAGAGTCCATTCCATGGTTGAACAGCTTTTACCATCAAAAAAAGTTCTTGCTAATGTTTAGTCAGAATCTTCTTTGTTGTAACTTGAAGCCATTGATTTGGGTCCTGGAGCAGGAGAAAACAAGCTTGCTCCATCTTCCATGTGACAGTCCTTTAGCTATTTTAAGACGGCTATCTCCTCTCGCTCTGCTCTTTCCCAGGCTAAACATCCCCAGCTCCTTCAACCATTCCTCATCAGGCTTGGCTTCTAGATCAGGCATGGGCAAACTCAGCCCTCCAGATGTTTTGGGACTACAACTCCCATGATCCCTAGCTAACAGGACCAGTGGTCAGGGATGATGGGAGTTGTAGTCCCAAAACATCTGGAGGGCTGAGTTTGCCCATGCCTGGATAATAAACTAAAACATCCCAAACACTGCAACTTTTCTTCATAGGGAAGCTGTTCCATCCCCTTGATCTGGAGGGTGCCAGGTTGGAAAAGGCTGTCCTTAAAATTTAAAGAAATGGAAGATCTCAATGGAGATAGCCATACCAATAAGCTTCCTTCAGCCCAACATCCACTGAACTGGAACATTTCTGCAGACAAAGAAGTTTCTCCTCTATCACAGAACCATCGCCTCTTCCCCAGGGGACTTAAGGTACCCTCTCACCTCTCTGCCTTTTCGTCTCCAGGCTGAACATACCCAACTCTCTCAGCCATTCCTCCTGGTTTCCAGGAGAGCCCATGCTGCCACTCAGGCACATGTCCTAAGTATTTTTTTAAGATCATAAGAAGAGCCTGCTGGATGAGAGTCGTGGCCCAGCTAGTCCAGTTTCTTGTTCTCACAGTGGGAAGCCTGCAAACCATGTAGGGGAAATGCGGAAGACCATTGTAATTTCGAGGAGTTAGGTGACATGTCTCTTTCCTTTTTACATCCCCGGTTTAAGGTCTGCTGAATTATGATAGTATAATTTGTTTTTTCACACACCTGTGTCAGGAGTTTCCTGGGTCTCCTGTGTTCTAAGTGCTGATTGGATACCCAGTGAGTGGGAGACTCTCGGCTGCTCCGCATTAGTCGCACCTGGTGTCCTGGGCTAACCATAAGTAATGCCTGTTAACCAGGTGGACTGGTTAACAGGCATTACTCCATAAGACGCACTTTCGCTCCATAAGACGCACTTTTTTCCTTCTAAAAAGTAAGGGGAACTGTCTGTGCATCTTATGGAGCGAATGTGTGGTCCCTGGAGCTGAACTGCCCAGGGGCAAAAGCAGATCGTGCTTTTTTTTTTTTAAAGAGAAGGTGTTGAAAGGAAGCCCGCTGAGTAGCTGCTCAGCAAACGATCGGGGAGAGAGATAAGGGAGAGAGATTCCAGCCCCGCCCCCTTGCAGAGGGAGGCTGTTACCCCAGCGACATGTGACTGGCTGATTAGATTATCTGCCTGGAAACTGTAGAAATGGCATCCTGAAGCTGCAGAACTGTGAGTTAAACCCCATAAAACAGGGTTTTTCCCTTTGCAAAGTAAGCTCAACAACTTTGAGCTGATCCTCCAAAAATGGGGCTTTTCTCCTTTGCAAAAGAAGCTGCAGAAATTTGAGCTGATCCTCAAAAAAATGGGGCTTTCCCCCCTCTAAAAACTAGGTGCGTCCTATGGTCAGGTGTGCCTTATAGAGCGAAAAATACGGTACATCAAGTTGGCTATAAAAGCTGTAGGCTGAAGGAGCTCAGTGAGCTTCTTCACAGATCAAGATACCTGATGCTGTGATACTGTCGGCCGGGGTCTCTCTTGCTGCTCTACCTGGGGCTCTGGGCAGCTGAAGGTGAGATTGTGTGTAACTCCTGTCTGGTATGCTATAATTTGTGTTTTGTATGCCTGCTGTTATTTGTTGACCTTACGCAAATAAAACATTGCTTTTCCTTCACCCACCGGTGTGCTTATTGGCTCCAGATCTAGAAAGAGCCCTGCCCTTGGCAGAACAAACCAGACCTGATCACAAAAAAAATCCCCTCCCCTCCTGTGGTTTCCAGAAACTGATATTCAGAATCATTGTTGCCTCCAGCCATGGAGGCACAGCAGAGCCATCAAAGTTAGTGGCCTTTGATAGTGATAAGATAAGATGATAAGATAAGATAAGATAAGATAATTTATTGTCATTGCACAAGTACAAGCACAACGCTATACAAGTGCAACGAAATTGCATGCCCCCCGTAAAAACAGAAAGAAAGAAAAAACAAAACAAAAAGCAGCACAAAACACACACACACCAAGGAAGCCACACATACACACACATACACCCATCACAGCTCTCCAAGGTCATATTATCTGGTTACAGCGTTTAAGATGGTTATAGCTCTTGGGTAGAAACTGTTCTTCAATCTATTTGTTCTTGATCTAATTGTTCTATATCTTCTACCCGAAGGCAGTGGTGCAAAGAGACTATATCCTGGGTGAGATGGATCCTTTAAAATATTGTTAACCTTTTTAAGGCAACGGGAACTGTATAGTTCTTCCAGAGATGGGAGAGGATGACCAATAATATTTTGGGCTGTGGTTATGACTTTTTCAAGTGTTTTCTTCTCCCTGGCTGTGCAGCTGGAGAACCAAGCACAAATACAGTATATAAGAATGCTCTCTATGGAGCCTCGGTAGAAGGACACCAGTAGTCTCTCACTCAGATTGTTCTTCTTTAAAAGTCTGAGGAAATAAATTCTCTGCTGGGCCTTCTTTACCAGAGCAGTAGTATTTGCGCTCCAAGTCATACCCTGCTCTATAAGCACTCCCAAAAACTTGAACACAGCCACCCTCTCCACCTGGTGCTTTCCCCCCATGAAACTTTTTATAGGACTTCATAGAATCGTAGAGTTGGAAGGGACCACAAGGTTCATCTAGTCCTGCATTCCTTGCAATGCAGGAATCTTTCGCCCAACGTGGGGCTTGAACTCACGACCATGGGATGAAGAGTCTCATGCTCTACCAACTGAGCCATTTAGGGGTTAACGAATCCAGATCTAGCAAGGGAGATGCAGGTAAGCAAAGTGGCTACTGGGCACAGCAGTATTGATATAGACAACTATTTGCATCAAGATGCTCAGCCGGTCCCAACTGCCAGTGGCATAGCAACAGGGGAGAGGTGGGGGCGGTGCGCTCCCGGTGCCACGTCTCCAGGGGTGGCAAGGCATGCGGTTTACTGGAGGCTCCGCTCCTGCGCCATACGCATGGTGCCGGGATCCTCTGCTTGCGGCTGCAGCCGCATGTAGAGGATCCTCCATTTGCAGCTGCAGCTGCGAGCAGAGGATCCCGGCACCATCCGTATGGCGCAGGAGCGGAGCCACCGGCAACCCGCTACGTAGTGTGCATGTGCAGCGTCACTACGTAGCGGTGCATGCGTCGTACGTAGTGATGCTGCGCATGCACGCTACATAGCGATGCCTCGCCCCCGGGTGCACATCATGTTTGCCACTCCGGGTGCCCGAGCAGCTTCCTACGCCACTGCCAACTGCTGGCCAGATGTTGCTGCAAACGGAAAGCGTGAGCCCATTCTGGGTTGTATCTACCATAAGTTACCTAAGACTAGAATTATTATTGTTTAAATTTGTATAAAGGGACCCCTGACCATTAGGTCCTGTCATGTCCGACTCTGGGGTTGCGGCACTCATCTCGCTTTATTGCTGAGAGCCGGCGTACAGCTTCCGGGTCATGTGGCCAACATGACAAAGCTGCTTCTGGCGAACCAGAGCAGCGCACGGAAACGCCGTTTACCTTCCCACCAGAGCGGTACCTATTTATCTACTTGCACTTTGACGTGCTTTCGAACTGCTAGGTTGGCAGGAGCAGGGACTGAGCAACGGGAGCTCACCCCGTCAAGGGGATTCGAACCGCCGACCTTCTGATCAGCAAGCCCTAGGTTCTGTGGTTTAACCCACAGCGCCACCTGGGTCCCTTTGTATACCCCCCTCCTATACCCATAGATCTCAGGGCGGTTCTCTGCCTCTCCTGGGAGCAAGATTACAGTCGCAGGCCTGCCATCCTTATTGAGGCTGCTTGCTTGCTAACTCTAAAACGATTGGCTAATATTTCCCCAATAGGTCCGCCTGGAATTTAACAAAAGAACATTAATGTGTTCTGTTGCCCCTTCGTAATGATCCATTGCAAGACATTCTCCTTTTTTCACAGGTGGCACCCACTGGGTGACTCTTCGCTGAACCACCCACTATGACCCCAAGGACTCTCTCCTGGTAGCTCAGCCCCTTTGAGTGTATATGTGAGTTTTAGATTCTTATTTCCCTTCGTGCATCACTTTGGATTTGCGTGCATTAAATCACATTTAGTTCCTGTCTATAAAGCGGTTATTGCCGAGGGTCCATGCGCTTGGGCTCACGCCAAGTGCTCCCGCCTTCTCATTGATAGGGGACGTGCTATTGTGTTTTCCGTTGCAGATCTGAATCGGCATTGTTTATTGCACCAATACCCAGATTCCGTCCCCCCCCCCAAGTGTCAGGCTCTTGGCTGTGTTTTCATAACAGGAAATGGCCTCCTCTCTCCTGCCAATCGAAGGAACTCTATTGTGCGCAACGGGTCCCACACCAGAAATCGGAAACGGGGGAGCTGAGATGATGCTACTATACACACGCTGCCAGGTCCCTCGGCATCCCTGCTGAACCCCAAAGGCTGGCAAATCACCATCAAATGCCACTAAGGCAAATTTGCACATTCTCTTACTTTCTAAGCGTCGTTTCCCAACCTGGTGCCCTCCACCTGACGCCCCTGGGGCTGATGGGAGTTGTAGTCCAAAACGCCAAGGAGGCTGTTTTGCAGGATGCTTGGAAATTTATAGGGCTGTATTTTGTCTGCAGTGGAATGCTTCGAGTGGTCAAAAGGAACTTTAAAGGAAGATTAGATAAATTCACGCAGGTGGCGCTGTAGGTTAAACTACAGACCCTAGGGTTTGTCGTTCAGAAGGTTTGTGGTTTGAATCCCCGCGACGGGGTGAGCTCCCGTTGCTCGGTCCCTGCTCCTGCCAACCTAGCAGTTTGAAAGCACGTCAAAGTGCAGGTAGATAAATAGGTACCGCTCTGGCGAGAAGGTAAACGGCGTTTCCATACGCTGCTCTGGTTCGCCAGAAGCGGCTTAGTCATGCTAGCCACATGACCCGGAAGCTGTCTGCGGACAAATGCCGGCTCCCTCGGCCAGTAAAGCGAGATGAGCGCCGCAACCCCAGAGTCAGTCACGACTGGACCTAACGGTCAGGGGTCCCTTTACCTTTACCTAGATAAATTCACAGAGGAGGAGCGGGCTCTCAGTGGCTACTAGCCAGGGTGACAATGCTCAGCCTCCACAGTTGCAGGCAGCAATGCTTCTGAATTTAGGGAGGCTTTTAATGTTTAATAGATTATTGTATTTTAATGTTCTTTTGGAAGCCGCCTAGAGTGGCTGGGGAGACCCAGCCAGATGGGCGGGGTATAAATAATAAATTATTATTATTATTATTATTATTATTATTATACCAGTTGCTGGAAACCACAAGCGGGGACAGTGCTGGTCTTGTGTTCTGATCCTGCTTGCATGTTTCCTATAGGCATTTGGTTGGCCACTGAGAGAACAGGATGCAGGACTAGATGGGCCATTGGCCTGATCCTGCAGGATCATCTTGTGTTCTTAACAGTGTTTGGAACTGAATGGTCAGCTGAACTACCTGACCTTACAAATGACCAAAGCTGGCCTGGGCCCTTATAGTCCAACTTTATCACTGAGTTCATAGAATTGTAGAGTTGGAAGGGACCCCTGAGGTTCATCTAGCCCAACCCCTGCAATGGAGGAATCGTCCAGAGGTGTGCTGCACGTGTTTCACAGGCCTGAGCGACCTCAGTTTAGACATTTAGCATGGCCAGCCCCATGCTGTGGAACACACCTCCAGCAGAGGTTCAACAGGCACCGTCACTTCTGAGTTCCAAGGGTCTCTCGGAGACTTGCTGTCTTGCTGACAGGCCTTTGTGGCAATGGAGAAGCAACGAGATGTTGCAGAAGGGCACCTTCAAGCAAGCTACGAAAAACACCAGTCTGGAGGGTGTCAATGAGCCAGGAGTCCGCTTCACCTGCTGAACAGCAGCCTGAAGGGGGAGCGACTCCACCTGCAGCTGATCAGCCTTCAAGGAGAAGGCACTGATGAGAACCAGCTGGCTCTGCCTTCTTAAACAGAGCTCTCGGCTGCAGGTAGGTAGGTGTTGGTCTGCCATAGTCAAAACAAAATAAAAAATAAAATTCCTTCCAGTAGCACCTTAGAGACCAACTAAGTTTGTTCTTCTCACCAGACCCTTATAGTGGGAGCGTGGGAGGGGTATTACTCAGAAGGGTGGTGGGAATGGGAGATAGGCTGATAGGTGTGGTAAACCTGTTGACGACTGTTAACGACTGCAATTAGTCTTACAGGAAAAAGCAAGGGGTGAGAAGGTTAAGAATAGCTTTGTCATGTATAATGAGATAAGAATCCAATGTCTCTATTCAGACCAGGTCTCTCCATGGTTTTAAGCTTGGTAATGAGTTGCAATTCAGCAACTTCTCTTGCCAGTCTATTTCTGAAATTCCTTTGCAATAAGACAGCTACTTTGAGATCTCGTATAGAAGATCTCAAGAGCTCTCAGGATCAGACAGATGCTGGAAACAGCGCCTGTGGTTCCTGGTCCGAACTTGCTGCTTTCTGATCTCCTTCTGGACCCTTGGCTCTGTGATCATCTGGATTCCCTGACCTCTGGACCGGCTGACTACACAGTCTTGACTTGGTATGTGGATTTTGCTCTCAGGGAAGTGTTCCTCGCAGACTTCTTGCTTGGCAACGGGACTCTGACGGGGCTACGACAGAGGAGGCCCTGTATCTTTCAGCCAGTCAGAAGTCTGCTAAACCTGATGGAGCCTAAGAGCATGTACATACCCAGAACCACTGCATCCATGAAACTCTGCAAAGTCCGTCGCAGTTCAGCCATGCAGCTTATCGCAGAAGAGCAGTGGCATTCAAAGACTGCATCCTGGAAGCAGCCCTTGTTGTGTTGCTTTATTGGGAACTGCCGCTAGGGGGCATCAGGGCCCTACTGGCTTTTTAGAAAACTGTGAATAGCAAAGGGGGAAACCAGAAATACATCACCTCCACCCCCAGCAAACCTGGTGCTCTCCAGGTGTTACGGACTACAACTGTGGACGAGAGAATCAACTTCAGTTTCTCTCCCTGCTGCCGTCCATCTCAACTCGAATTCTTCGCAGATGACCCTGGGAAACCCACAAGCAGGATTTGAGCGCAAGAGCAGCCCTCTCCCCTCTGCAGTTTCCGGCATCTGATCTTCAGAAGCATTGCTGCCTCTGGCTGTGAAGACAGAGCACAACCATCATTGCCAGTAGCCGTGAATTTGCCAAATCCTCTTTCTTTTCTTTTTCTTTTTAAAATAAATTTCATTTGATTTTCTTTGTTGAAACACCGAGAAGAAGAAAAGGAGAAGAAAAACAGAAATACAAATGAAAATGAACACAGTATTATTTACAAAACAATAAAGCAAAAATTGGTCTTTGAACTATTCCTTATTTCAATTACATATTGCTTGTTGTTAATACAGTGGTACCTCTGGTTACGTACCTGATCCGTTCCGGGGTGCCGTTCGCACCCCGAAAAGTACATAACCAGAACGGTGATATTGCGCATGCGCCGAAGCGCGATAGCACACTTCTGCGCATGCGCGACCTGCACGGAGCATGCGCAGACCGTGTGGATGCTTCTGAGCTTGTGCTCGCGGAGAAACCCACTTCCGGGTTTGCCGCGTTCGTAACCCGTGTTGTTTGCAACCTGCAGCGAACGCAACACGGGGTACGACTGTATACACTTTTATCGTAATTTGACTAGTGTGTAATTTATCTTAGATCCGATGTCTTTCTTAAAGCCCAATCCTGATTTAAAGGACTTCCTTTCGTCTGCCCTGAATCTTCCAGGATGTCCACCAGTTCTAGTGTTACGAGAGAGGGAGAAAAGCTTTTCTCTATACACCTTTAAGCGTACGTTGGATGGCCATATTATTATTATTATTATTATTATTATTATTTATTAATTCCCTGCCCATCTGGCTGGGTTTCCCCAGTCACTCTGGGCGGCTTACAGCACATTAAAAATTGTAAAATATTAGAGACTGAAAATTTCCTGATGCAATTGCTGCCTTCAGATGTCTTCTAAACATCAGATAGTTTTTTATTTCCTTGACATCTGATGGGAGGGCATTCCATAGGGCGGGTGCCACTACCGAGAAGGCCCTCTGCCTGGTTCCCTGTAATCTACTTCTCGCAGTGAGGGAACCGCCAGAAGGCCCTCGGAGCTGGACCTCAGTGTCTGGGCTGGACGATGGGGGTGGAGACGCTCCTTCAGGTTATCCTATCTATTCTCGCAGTTTCTCACTATTTTCTAGTCCATGTCGTAGGATTTACTTCAGTCCTGCTAATGTCTTAAAACTTCTACGGTTATTGTTTATATAATCAATAAATTTACTCCAGTCTCTTTGGAATTTTGATTCGTCCTGGTTTCGGATCCTGCAGGTCAGTTTTGCAAGTTCCGCATAGTCCATCATCTTCGTCTGCCCCTCCTCAATCGTCGGTATTTCTTGTAATTTCCACTTTTGGACTAGTAGTGTTCTTGCCGCGGTTGTTGCATACATAAATAATCTTCGATCTATTTTTGCAATCTCTTCTCCCATCAAGCCTAGCAAAAAATGCTTCTGGCTTTTTGGGGAAGGTATACTTAAACATCTTTTTCAATTCATTATAGATCAATTCCCAAAACGACATGGTCTTCTCACATGTCCACCACATATGATAAAAATCACCTTCCTTCTTTTTACATTTCTAACATATCCCTCATTCTATACATTTTAGCCAACTTAAAGGGACCCCTGACCATTAGGTCCGCTCGTGTCCGACTCTAGGGTTGCGGCGCTCATCTCGCTTTATTGGCTGAGAGCCGGTGTACAGCTTCCAGGTCATGTGGCCAGCATGACTATGCCGCTTCTGGCGAACCAGAGCAGCGCACGGAAACGCCGTTTACCTTCCCGCCGGAGCAGTTCCTATTTATCTACTTGCACTTTGACGTGCTTTCAAACTGCTAGGTGGGCAGGAGCAGGGACCGAGCAACGGGAGCTCACCCCATCGCAGGGATTAGAACAGCCGACCTGATCAGCAAGCCCTAGGCTCTGTGGCTTAACCCACAGCGCCACCTGGGTCCCCCAGTGTTAAATACCATCTGTGCATCATTTTCTTTCAGGGTGACACATGCAGTAAATTTCAAACTTCCATTCCACAATGGAGACACTCTTAGCCCTACCAATAAAGTTCCTTCGGCCACACATCCGCTGAACCTGAACATTTCTGCAGACAAAGAAGTTTCTTCTGTATCACAGACCCATCGCCTCTTTCCCAGGGGACTTGAGGGAACCTCAGGGTAACACATCCCCCCCCTACATTATTTCAATGCCTGGCTGCTGTATCTTCCATCAATTGTGTGCTCTCCCTAGATTTCCTCCCCAGGTAGGTGTCGGCTGAATTGTTGAATGGGAGCCTTTTCAGACAGGATACATGCTGAATGCCAGGTGCAGAATTTTTTTCCTGTGAGGCAGTTTAGTGCATGTGAATTGCTGATAACACAAACAATGCAGCAAAGCATGTGTGTGTGTGTGTGTGTGTGTGTGTGTGTGTGTGTTAACAATTAGATGCTGGAAGCTCTCGGGACAGAACCCGTGTCGTCGTCTCTCTGCCCCCCCCCATTTTTCACAGACTTCCTAGAAAGGTGGGTGTCGAGCAAAGCTTGAAAAGAAACTTCGCCTCAAAATGCTGTTCCCAGCTTTCTCCTCTGCCAATCTGATGGTGAGTGCCATAGTTTTCCGTGTATAAAACGATGGATGTTCTTTACTTAAAAAAAAAAATAGTCAAAAATTGAAATATTGATTTCTTAACTTTGGATTCAAAAAATAGGGGTCATCTTATACATGGGGGCATCTTATACACAGAAAAAAAATATGGTAATTGTTGCTCGAGAATAGAATCCCAGAGTTGGAAAGAACCTCAAGAGTCAACAGTGTGATGCAGCAGCTAAAAAAGCCAATGCAATTCTGGGCTGCATCAATAGGAGTATAGCATCAAGATCAAGGGAAGTAATAGTACCACTGTATTCCGCTCTGGTCAGACCCCACCTGGAATACTGTGTCCAGTTCTGGGCACCACAGTTCAAGAAGGATACTGACAAGCTGGAACGTGTCCAGAGGAGGGCAACCAAAATGGTCAAAGGCCTGGAAACGATGCCTTATGAGGAACGGCTTAGGGAGCTGGGTATGTTTAGCCTGGAGAAGAGAAGGTTCAGGGGTGATATGATAGCCATGTTCAAATATATAAAAGGATGTCATATAGAGGAGGGAGAAAGGTTGTTTTCTGCTGCTCCAGAGAAGTGGACATGGAGCAATGGATTCAAACTACAAGAAAGAAGATTCCACCTAAGCATTAGGAAGAACTTCCTGACAGTAAGAGCTGTTTGACAGTGGAATTTGCTGCCAAGGAGTGTGGTGGAGTCTCCTTCTTTGGAGGTCTTTAAGCAGAGGCTTGACAGCCACCTGTCAGGAATGCTTTGATGGTGTTTCCTACTTGGCAGGGGGTTGGACTGGATGGCCCTTGTGGTCTCTTCCAACTCTAGGATTCTATGATTCTATCTAGTCCAACCCCCTGCAATGCAGGATCACAGTTGACGCTGAATGATTTCTTGGTAGCCATTAACACACTATGCACTACAGCACACTTGCTATGCTTGGCAATATTTGGCAGCGTTTGCCATGAAACAGTCAATATCTGAGAGTACCTGACAACTAACATGCAGAAGCAAGCAGCATTTGACAGCGTTTGACATGTAACAGTCGATATTTGGCACTTTCTGGAAGGTAACTCAGTCAGGTGATTGGCACGCAGTAGCAACTGACATTTGACAGTTTGCTGGCAGGTGACATGCAGAAGCGTGTAGTAAATTCTGTTTTTTGTCCGTTCATTCATTTAACCTGCCAGGAAACACCACCTCCGAGAGGAGCTGCACAAAGTTGGATGTTGATGTCAAATTGCATTTTTTGAGGCGGGCTTTTCAAATCAAAATCTCAGACCTTGAAAATAAGACAGATTTATTCTCTCTCTCTCTCTCTCTCTCTCTCCATCTTGCCAGTGTGATGTCATAAAGTGTCAGACTAGGACCTGGGAGAGCAGGGTGCAAATCCTCGCTTGCTTGTGAAGCTCCCTGGGTGACCAATCCCTGTCTCTCAGCCTAGCCTACCTCGCAGGGTGGTTGTGAGGATCAAATGGGGAAGGGAAAGAATCATGTACACCACCTTCAGCTTCTTGGAGGAAAGTGGGGGAGGGGATATAAACGTAACACATAAACTATATTTGGTGTTTTGCAGGTAATAATAATAATAATAATAATAATAATAATTTATTATTTATACCCCGCCCATCTGGCTGGGTTTCCCTAGCCACTCTGGGCAGCTTTCAACAGAATATTAAAATACAACAATCGATTAAACAGTAAAAGCCTCCCTAAACCTCCTTAAAAGCCTCCCATAATAATAATAATAATAATAATAATAATAATAATAATGGTAATAAAATTTATTTATATCCAGCCCTCCCTGGCCAGAGCCAGGCTCAGGGTGGCTAACATCAAAATATATAATACATTAAAACATAAAGTAGACTTCTTCAAGACGTGGAGCTGCCATTTAGCTGTTTGCCATCCTGTCCCAGGATTCAGCATGTCATATGTCCTTCAAAGCGATGGGCTGCGCAGTAAGCTGAGACCAAACCATGGAGCCAAGGCACAGGATCCCATCCTTCTCCTTCATGTGATGGAGGCCGACTTGGCCAAGCTCCTTGTTACGAACTGTTTTGTCAGCATTTGGCGCTGGGCTGAGCCGGGTGACACCAATTATGTTTGTCAGGCCCCCTTTGGAAGCCCAAAGATATATGAAATCTAGCTGGGGAATGATCCATCAAGGCCCCTTTCGCCGCAGAAGGCCTGTCACGCTGACAAGGTATTGAGTGAGCCGGGAGTCTCTCCGGACGGACAGGTTATGGAGAATATTATATCATCCCAAGCCGATCCTTCAGCTGAGGAGAGTGAAAAATGATGCCGGCGTGGTTTCCGCTGGGGCTATTGACCAGGAAAAGCCTGCGCTGAGATGCAATGTATTGGCTTTAAGCTCGCACAGGCATCGCTGAGACTGCAACAGAACTGGAATCATGGAAGAGTTGGAAGGGACCCCCAAGGGTCCTCTAGTCCAACCCCATGCAATGCAGGAATTGCAGGTAAAGAGTCTCAGACAGATGATCATCCGGTGTCTGCTTAAAAACCTCCAGTGGTCCAGAGGTAGCGTTATTTTCAATTTATGATGAGGTGGAAGGTTCGCAGGCTATGAAGGACTCGCTCACAAATTTACTGACAGCTGCACGAATTATTATAGCCAGGAAGTGGAAGGGGCAAGCAGAATATAAAATGGAAGAATGGTATAAAGAGGTCTTGGAATATAGCTATTAATGATGATGATGATGATAATTTATTATTTATACCCCGCCCATCTGGCTGGGTCTCCCCAGCCACTCTGGGCGGCTTCCAACAGAACATTAAAATGCAATAATATTAAACATTAAAAGCCCACCCAAACAGGGCTGCCTTCAGATGTCTTCTAAAAGTCTGGTAGTTGTTGTTCTCTTTGACCTCTGCTGGGAGGGCGTTCCACAGGGCGGGCGCCACTACCGAGAAGGCCCTCTGCCTGGTTCCCTGTAACTTGGCTTCTCGTAGTGAGGGAACCGCCAGAAGGCCCTCAGCACTGGACCTCAGTGTCTGGGCTGAACGGTGGGGGTGGAGATGCTCCTTCAGGTATACTGGACCGAGGCCATTAAGGTGCCATTAAGGTAAGACGGGGAATATGCAGGAGAAATGATTGAGGAGATATGGAGGGTGTTTGTAGAATTTGTACTGTTAAAACGGAAAGGAGTCAAACCATCGCAAGAGGTGATGAAATTTTGGGCAGTTGGATGGTTACAATAGAATAGTCTCAGTTGTGGGGTGCACCTGTTTATTCTTATTCATTTATGATTATTACTTTGTCAAAATAAAATTAAAAATAATAACAATAAACCTCCAATGAAGGAGAGTGCCCCACCTTCCGAGGGAATCGGTTCCACTGTCGAGCAGCTCTTACCGCCAGAATGTTCTTCCCAATGAGGATTAAGTGAGTCATGATTAATAGAGCGTTGGGGATGCACCCTATTGGGTGAGGCTGAGGTCCGTCTTGCCCAACATTCTGTTCTCCAGCAGAATCAGCCAATCGAATGCCTCCTAGAAGCCCACCAGCAGGGCAAGAAGACAACAGCCCTCCCCTTTTTTCTTTGGCCACCTGGAATTCAGAGGTAGACTTCCTCTGAACATGGAGGAACCACTTTACCTGTTATGGGAGCTAAACAGACATGAAAGGGCCTATCCACTGTGACTCATCCCCCTTCAAAGCCGTCTTAAGGCTATGGCTGTCTCCACACCTTGTGGTAAGTCGATGACCTCTTGCATAGAAGTGCTATTTGTCGCATCAGATCATCAGTCCTTCTGGCCCAGAGCTGCCTACTCTGACCGCCAGCAGCTGTCCAAGGTCTCACCCTAAACCTAACACGAATCCATTTCCTTGGGCAATGAAACCTGAGTTACTCTGGCCCTTCTGTGGAGGTTCAGCTTCAAGGGTTCTGCGTATACGCAAAAAATAAACCCAAACCACCCGCAAGTGAGTTCCCCATGCCTTCCGGAGCTGGTATGGACAGATCGGTCAGTTTCACATTCTCATTTTCTCAAATGGCAAGTTCGATTCTTCGCATTTCCGCTTCGGTTTGCGATGTTCTTAAAAACAACAACAAATCCCCGTGAAAATCAGCGTGCATTACTAGCTGTCTTCCTTCAGTGAGTCCCAGGGCAAGGTACAACAATTTAAAATTCAGAATTAAAAACAGTGGAAAGAGATTCCTGTCACAGGAATAGGGGGGATTCTGAAAACACACATAGGGTTGTTATATTCCAAAAAGTAAAAACCCCAAAGTTGTTGACTCGCCCCAAAAAACACGTGGTTTTTCGATTGACTTCTCTAAGATCCAGGACAGGCATAGGCAAACTCGGCACTCCAGATGTTTTGGGACTACAACTCCCATCATCCCTGACCACTGGTCCTGTTAGCTAGGGCTGATGGGAGTTGTAGTCCCAAAACATCTGGAGGGCCAAGTTGATCCAGGACAAAGCGTCGCCTTTTGGAAATTCCCCCCTGGATGTCTATTTGGCCTTTGAAATCCAGGTAGACACATCTCAGATGTGTTTCCTACATTTCAGGGGGTTGGACTAGATCAGTGATGGCTAAGCTTGACACTCCAGATGTTTTGGGACTACAACTCCCATCATCCCTGACCACTGGTCCTGTTAGCTAGGGATGATGGGATGATGTAGTTTCAAAACATCTGGAGTGTCAAGGTTAGCCATCACTGGACTAGATGATCCTCAAAGGTTAAAGAGGTGCTTTTTCAGTGTTCACAGAATAATAATAATAATTTATTATTTGTACCCCGCCCATCTGGCCGAGTTTCCCCAGCCACTCTGGGCAGCTTCCAATCAAATATTAAAACAATACAGCATTAAGTATTAAAAACTTCCCTAAACAGGGCTGCCTTCAGATGTCTTTTAAAAATAGGATAGCTGCTTATTTCCTTGACATCTGCTGGAAGGGTGTTCCAAAGGGCAGGCGCCACTACCGAGAAGGCCCTCTGCCTGGTTCCCTGTAACCTCGCTTCTCGTAATGGGGGAACTGCCAGAAGGCCCTCGGCACTGGACCTCAGTGTCCGGGCAGAACGATGGGGGTGGAGACGCTCCTTTAGGTATACAGGACCGAGGCTGTTTAGGGCTTTAAAGGTCAGCACCAACACTTTGAATTGTGCTCGGAAACGTACTGGGAGCCAATGTAGATCTCTACAGAAAACTTTCTCACGAAGGTGCCAGAAACACACCTTTGTATACATATCTTTGTACACAGTTTTGCCTAATTTCTGCAACCAGTTTCCCCTAACAGAATGCATTTCTGTATTTTACTTTAACAGTTGTATGCATTTCTGCGCAAACTACCCCCCCTTTAAAATGCACACTTTTGGGACATGTGCTTTGGTTGGAGTAATGCATTGCAAAATCCGGACGAGTCGCTGCACTTTGTTTTGGGAAGGGTGACTGAGCTGGAACCGAACTGGTTTCCTCTCGCTTCCCTACTCAAAAGTATATCGTTTGCAGGCTGCAACCCGTGAAGGGCTGGGCGCAAGCAATTATGGATTAAGTCCTTAATTAAAGACTCTCGTTCTCCGCGGAGGAACCGCCACCACCCTGTCTCCCGAAGAAATTCCGAGCAAATATTCCTGCCCCATCTATAGATCATAGACTCAGAGCAGTGACATAATAAATAATCCACCGTAAGTTTTTAGAGGTAAACCCCGGCATGCTATTAATAACCATCCCGGCCCCATATATCAAAGTGAAGCCTTCCCATTAGAGCTGATCCCTGGTCTCTCTCTGCTCACCTCCTCCTGCCTCTCTTCGTTGCGTTTGCTGCCGTGAATTGTACCGCTCCGTATTGCTCATCTCAGGGAACCGCCGTCGCCTTGGGACTTGATGCCAACTGCATCTCAGCTATTCCCTGGAATGGTCCTGCAAAGCTGAGACGACATAACACCAGTCCTGAAAGACCTACATTGGCTCCCAGTACGTTTCCGAGCACAATTGGTGCTGACCTCTCAAACCCTAAATGGCCTCAGCCCAGTATACCTGAAGGAGCATCTCCATCCCCATCGTTCAGCCCGGACACTGAGGTCCAGCTCCGAGGGCCTTCTGGAGGTTCCCTCACTGCAAGAAGTGAGGTTGCAGGGAACCAGACAGAGGGCCTTCTCGGTAGTGGCGCCCTGTGGAACTCCCTCCCACCAGATGTCAAGGAAATAAGCAGCTATCCTATTTTCAAAAGACATCCGAAGGCAGCCCTGTTTAGGGAAGTTTTCAATATTTAATGTTGTATTGTTTTTAACACTCGCCTGGGAGCTATCTGACTTTAAGAAGACATCTGAAGGCATCCCTGTTTAGGGAAGTTTTTAATGACTGATGTTTTAATGATGTTTTAATGACTGATGTTTTAATGTATTTCTAATCTTTTGCTGGAAGCTGTGCAGAATGGCTGGGGAAACCGAGCCAGATGGGCGGGGGATTAATAATAATAATAATAATAATAATAATAATAATAATTCGATTTTGTAGGCTGGTGTAGGCTGTAGGTTCACCCAAACAGGGAGAGAAAAGAATGCCACCCAAAATTTATCTGAACCTTTCCAGATGAAGCAAAGGGAAGAGATACAGTGGTACCTCTGGTTACGTACTTAATTCGTTCCGGAGGTCTGTTCTTAACCTGAAAATGTTCTTATACTGAAGCACCACTTTAGCTAATGGGGCCTCCCCCTGTCCCTGCGCCGCCGCTGCCCGATTTCTGTTCTCATCCTGAAGCAAAGTTCTTAACCCAAGGTAATATTTCTGGGTTAGCAGAGTCTGTAACCTGAAGCATATGTAACCCGAGGTACCACTGTATAGTGCTTTCTATTTCACCTGGGGGGAAAGAGTGCTTTTTCCCCCTGAAGCTGAATGTGATGAACCCAGAAAGAAGCCGCTGTCATCTCTGGGGAACCACAGCTAAAGTTCCAGTTCAGCAGTTGCTCTCCGTCGTACGCAGGAATCCCCTCTTGGGACTCAATTAGCAAGGCCTCAAATTAGGAGCACAGAGACTTTTCTCTTCCCTGCTCATTCGGGAACGTTGTTTTTCATGAAGTATGCCGTTGACTTTAAGGGTGCATTGGCCATATTGGCCATACAGTGGTACCTTGGTTCTCAAACTCTGAAAACCCGGAAGTAAGTGTTCTGGTTTTCAAACGTTTTTCAGAAGCCGAGCATCCGATGCGGCTGTCGGCTCTTGTTTCTGGGGCACCTGCACCAATCGGAAGCTGTGCCTTGGTTTTTGAACATTTCGGAAGTCAAATGGACTTCCAGAACGGATTAAATTTGGTGCTTTTGTTTTTGCAATTTATTTTGTGTTTTTGTTTTTGAGGCTTTTTCGATTAATTTGTTTTTGCGACTGTGTGGAACCCAGATCAGCTAATGATTGATTGATTGTGTGACTGCGGAAATGGATAAAAGCCAAACAATGACTATCATCAGTGCAGGTAAGAAAAAAAATAATTTTATTTTTTATCATCTACAATACTGTCTTACTTATTTTATAGTACAGTACATATAGTGCTGTCCCCCCAAAAAAACTACTCATGAAAATTCATCAGCATCACATTTATATCCCACCAGTTGTATGGATGGTTCCCCCCCCCTCACTTTATCCTCACAACAACCCTGTGAGGTAGGTTAGGCTGAGAGGCAGTGATTGCCCTGAGCTTCTTGGCGAAGTGGGGATTTGAACCTTGGCTCTAACCACTACACCACATTGCCTCTGCACTGCCTGATAGACACATTTTTGCAAAGCTATCTCCTCTAATATTAAGCATTTTTGTATTCTTATTTTTTAAAACCAAATGCATGCAGCTTTCCGCATGTTATGTGGCTGGAAAACTTTCGAAATTCAGAGAAGTACAAAATTCAAAGGTAGGAAGGTTTACGCATGAGCTGGACTGAATTTCTGCCCCGGGCCTCCTGCTGTTTTTGAAATAACACCCTGTTCTAGTTTTGTCCTGAGAAAGGGGCTCTATCCATTCATCTTAATAGCCTGGGCTACAGACCTTCTGGGCACCTGCCTGAATCCACACTCTTTCCTCCCCCAGGTGGTTAATGTCATCCGAAGGTGAGGCTGATCAGATTAGATCCACAAACCGCTTCTGCAGTTGCTTGGCTGCCACAGGAGGCTGACAATGTAAGTAATTCCGCCAGTGATTAGAACAGAGCCGTGGAAGTTCGTTAAGAGGAGGGGTGGATTAACCTCCCGCTTTTACTCTGATGATGCAATGACTTTAAGCTGGCTTTGCAAACACGACTCTGCAGAATTGACGGGGATGACGTCGGCTGTGGCCGTGGTGATTTTCTCTTCCAAGCAGCTATTTAGGAGCCTGTTTAGCAACGGGCTTCTCTGCTGCGCATCATGCTACGGTCTTGCCCTTTGCATGCGCACAGGGGCAGATGTACAGGTAGGTTTGATGAGGCCCTAAGCTACTAAAGGTAATGGGGCCCTTTATATGTCCAGCTGTCCTTTGCCAACAAGTTGTCCCTGTTTTTTGTGTTGAATATATGCTATATGGTAATTTAGGGACCTAATAGGTATCTAAAGGGATGCGGGTGGCGCTGTGGGTTAAACCACTGAGCCTAGGGCTTGCCGATCAGAAGGTTGGCAGTTCGAATCCCTGCGACGGGGTGAGCTCCCGTTGCTCGGTCCCAGCTCCTGCCCACCTAGCAGTTCGAAAGCACGTCAAAGTGCAAGTAGATAAATAGGTACCGCTCCAGCGGGAAGGTAAACGCCGTTTCCGTGCGCTGGTCTGGTTCGCCAGAAGTGGCTTTGTCATGCTGGCCACATGACCCGGAAGCTGTACTCCGGCTCCCTCGGCCAATAACACGAGATGAGCGCCGCAACCCCAGAGTCGGACACGACTGGACCTAATGGTCAGGGGTCCCTTTACCTTTTTAGGTATCTAAAGCCATTTGCGCATGTTGCCATGCAACCAGTCCATGCAGAATGTAGGCACCCTATATACAGAAATGAGCAAACCAGTGATATTTTAGGGAGCAGGCTAGCAGGCGGGGCCCATGACTTACACCATAGGAGCCTACACAACACAAAACACTGTTGCTGCATGTAGGTTTTATTTTATTTGTTTTTTTATATTCTATTTTGGAAATGTACGTCCGGTTTTTCCCCCTTTAATTTTTTTGGGGCCCCCAAGAGAGTGGGGCCCTAAGCCATAGCTTGTTTAGCTTATACGTAAATCCGGCACTGCATGGACACACCCTCTGTGCTGGGGCTGACCCGTAAAATAAATGCCTACCTCGGCTCGGTGACTTCTGAATGCAGATTTTCATTTCCAGGACTCCCAGACTCCTGAAAGCAACAGCACCTGCCTTCCTACTCCAGACTTTTGGGGCTGTAGGGTCTGCAATGTGCTTGTGTGGCAGTGGGAGGGGGTGGGTAGGAAATGTGAACACCCCCAATCCAAATTCTAGCCCCTTTCTTCTTCCATGTGGACGTTAATGCACTCTCTCAACTCAAGAGAGAACAAAGGTCTGGGCTTCCACAGTCCGCTTGGATAATAATAATAATATTAATAATTATTATTTATTATTTATACCCCGCCCATCTGGCTGGGTTTTCCAGTCACTCTGGGTGGCTTCCAACCGAATATTAAAAACAATTCAAGATCAAACATTAAAAACTTTCCAAAACAGGGCCACCTTCAGTTGTCTTTTAAAAGTAAAATAGTTGCTTATTGCTTTGACATCTGCTGGGAGGGTGTTCCACAGGGCAGGCGCCACCACCGAGAAGGCCCTCTGCCTGGTTCCCTGTAACCTCACTTCTCGCAGGGAGGGAACCGCCAGAAGGCCTTCGGAGCTGGATCTCAGTGTCCAGGCTGAACGATGGGGGTGGAGACTCTCCTTCAGGTATACAGGACCGAGGCCGTTTAGGGCTTTAAAAGTCAGCACCAACACTTTGAATTGTGCTCGGAAACGTACTGGGAGCCAATGAAGATCTTTCAGGACCAGTGTTATATGGTCTCGGCGGCCACTCCCAGTAACTAGCTCAGTTGGTTAGAGCACGGTGCTGATAATGCCAAGGTTGCAGTTTCTATCCCCGTATGGGACAACTGCATGTGCCGGTCTTACAGGGGGTTGGACTAGATGGTCCTCAGAGTCCCTTCCAACACTATGATAAGATCAGCATCCCCTGGATCTGGGGTTGCAAATGTGCCCTCCGATGCCCCCTTGGCACCCACCAAGACCACCTGACTCCCCACTTTTAATGAAAGTTTTGGTGACCCCCTCTTCATTTTTTTGACTGTGTTTTGTTTTGGGGTGTATAGGTGTTTTGCCAGTTTTTTGGGGGGGGGGCGCGGTTGCCATATGATTCTGAGAAAGAAAGTGCTTTTTTTGGTGCAGTTACACAATGGAATCCACTCTCACGGGAGGCAGCGATGGCCACCAAAGGAGAAGACTTTAAAAGAGGGTTTTATGGATTCAAGGAAGAGGAGAGCGGTACCAGTGGCTATTAGGCATCATGGCTCTGCATCCTCCACAGCTGGAGGCAGCGATGCTTCTGAATACCAGTTGCTGGAAACCGCAGGAGGGGAGAGTCACTCTTGTGTTCGAATCCTGCTTGCAGGTTTCTCATAGGTAACTGGTTGGCTACCGTGGGAATAGGATAGTGGCGTGGATGGACCCGATTCAGCAGGCTCTGAGCATCACCAGTTTTTCTTCTGGGTAATGGTTATTTTTGTGGGCCTCTGCCAGCTTCTCAAAATGTCCATATGTGCCCCTCGGCCCCAAATAGGTTGGAGATGAAACCCCTATCCTAAATGTTTGAGGGAAAATGGAAGAATCCCAATAGTGCCTTTGCATCCAACGTGCAGACCAATTCTGGCGTGTGTGTGTGTGTACAGAATCAGGTCCGTCTGCAGCTTCCAGTCTCCAGTCTCTGTCTCCTCCCAGCATCTGTCTCTTGTTTCACTGGAAAATCCAATTTTTGGAGCCTGGCTGGCAAAGAGGAGATTTGGGGAGGGAAAAGTATCGAGGGTCAAAGCAGCCAAGCTCTCCTTGTGCCGCATTAGGGATGAAATCCGAGATCTGTGGACATTTGGTGACGCTTTTGCAGGAAATATTTGTGGGAATCGAAGCTCACCGGCTTCCTCCCGTCTCTGCTCCTGATGTTCATGTTCATGCTTAGTGGCAAGGTGAGGCCTTTATGCAAGGAGCAAAGAGTCTCGAATTAGAGAGCTCAGCCCCAGAGCATTTCTTGGCTGACCTGCAGAAGAAGCTCATACAGCACAAAGGTTCAGAGCAAGGGAGGCAGCTAAAATTAGACGCTCGGCCAGCTTAAACTGAGAACTAGAAACTTGCGGCCGGAAAGTTAACCAGTTTGGTTCTCAATTTGCAAGGAGGGCAGAGGGGCCTCATCCTCCACTCTTGTCGTCTTTAGAAGATTATCGTCTTCCAAAGCAAACACTCTATTCTGAACTTAAAAATGGTAAACGTAATGCTGGTGGTCAACAAAGGAGGTTCAAAGACTCTCTCAAGGCAAATCTTTTAAAAATGTACAGTCGTACCTCATGTTATGAATGCTTCATGTTGCGTTCATCACGGAATACGAATGCGCCGAACCCGGAAGTACCGGGATGGGTTACTTCCGGGTTCGGCGGTTCGCGCATGCACAGATTCACGCAGTGACGTCATACGCATGCGCGGAAGTGCCAAATCGCGTCACGCACATGCACAGATGCGGCGCTTCATGTTGCGTACCTTTCAGGTTATGAATGGGGCTCCGGAATGGATCCCGTTCGTAACCAGAGGTACCACTGTATAAACACTGAGAACTGGGAAACACTGGCCTGTGAGCGCTCCAGTTGGAGAAGAGCCTTTACCAAAGGTGTCATGGGCTTTGAAGACGCTCGAACTCAGGACGAAAGGGAGAAATGTGCTAAGAGGAAGGCACGCTTGGCAAACCCTCACCGTGATCAACTCCTGCCCGGAAACCAATGTCCCCACTGTGGAAGGATGTGTGGATCCAGAATTGACCTCCACAGTCAATTAAGACTGTTTTCATGGAAGACTATCTTACTTGGCTATGAGTGATTGCCAAAGAAGAACATCAACCATGCTGGAAAAAAGGGACTCAAAGGCCAGGACACCAACTTGTTAGTTAGGGCACCAACTTGGTCACCACAATATATTGAGCCACCTGGGAAGGCCTATGACATGGGTCAAGGCTGGGAGAATGGATCATGAGCTTCCCCCTCTGCAGCCAGTAGGTCATTTTGACCGGTGGGGTTGTCCACACGCCAGCTTCCCAATGCATTTGGGCAGGGATTGGCTGTACGGCACCCAAAGCATCGGGTTCAAATGCCAAGGAAAGGGATTTCGTCTAGACTTTAGGAGGAACTTCCTGGCGGCGTTGGCTGTTTGACAGAGGAGCAGCCTGCAGTGCAAGGAGCAGGACCCATTGGAAGTGGGTTGGGACAAATGACCTTTGAGGTATCTTGCAAGTGCATGGTTCTAGCTTCCAATTGGGGTAGGGCATTTTTAAAAAAAATAAAGAAAGAAATCTGATTAAAACTTGATCTGAAACTATCTTAATTTATTTTACTTTGGTAAAAACGAAAATAAATTTAATGAAGAATGGAGGAATGTTATTTAAAATAAATGTCGTCTAAAATGAAGGTGTTACACCTACATGGAACATTGGTTGGATTAACTCTTGCAATAAGAATATATAGGGTTCTTAGAAGAAGTGTCAATGTCTATAACTTATCTTTCTTTAGTTATAATTATGTACATTGCTAGTGGAGAGTGGTAATAGGGAAGTCAGCTACATATATATAATGTTTGTAACGTAGTTTCTTTTTCCAAAAGGAACGGTTAATGAAATTTTGATAATATTAGGATATATATTACTAATAATAATCTTTATTTGTCTATGAAATTATAAGTTTATGTGTGAAGATTATATTGTAAAAATTATAAGAATGACGTATTTTATTCTTAGTCTGTAGGTCTGTGTATTAGTTTGTATGTTTGTGTGTTTATTTTTCTTTATGTATGCAAAAATAAAATAAAAAAATAAAGAAAGAAAGCATAGATAAACAAATCAGGTTTGTTTTATTTTCTCATGTGATGCTCAGGCATTTTCCATGTTTCATTCACATTTACACGCTTGACTAAAAACGAACAATTAAAAAAAGCTATTTTTTAAAAATATAAAAAGGCAGGGGGAACCCACACGTCTGGAAAGACAGACTTCTTGCTGTTTAAACCAGTCACATTTTATACAGCGGTGCAAATGAGATTTGATTCTTCTTTTCCGTCAACTGTTCCCCCCTGGAAAGCTACAATTCGCTTGGTGGGGGGCAGGGAGATGAGATACATATTGCTGCCTTTCCCTCCTCAAGTAAAAGGGATGACATGTTGTCTCTGTGGTAAACACATAATCTGTTGAGCAAAGTTGGATTATCTTAAAAGTTCAAGCAACCCATGACATTCAGATGACGTGTAAACGTCGTCAGCAAGCGGAAGTGGGAGTGACTTTGTCTATGCGCACAAAACACCTGTGAAACTCCCTGCAGGTTTGTCCATAAGCGAAGCTCCTCATTCAAGAAGCAAATGCCCCGTCCCCTTGGGAGCAAATTGTTTGCCCTAACGACTTGAGTGCAAGGGACTCTGAAGGAATTCCAGTTTGCCATGTGTAGAGGACACTCCCTGAAATGCAATATTCGCCAAGGGAAGTTGCTTATCTGCACTGCTGTGGCCGATTCCCCCGTTACAAAGATGCACAGGTATTTGCGCTGCCAATATATGCAAACAGCATCGAGGGAATCAGAGGGTGAGGGACGTCTGGTTTAGTAGGACGTGAGAAAACAGACGCATCTCCGATGGTCCCCAGAGTCTTGGATGGCTTCTTCTAAAAGTCCAGGTCATCTTGATCAATCGCTTCTGAGCTCGCCTCCTTTTTAGGGACTGGGGCACTTCCACCTTTGGTCTTGCCAGTTTTGGGTTTCTTCTTTGCCTGAGGGGATGCTCGGTCTTCTTCTTCTCCCTCTTCCTCCTCCTCTTCCTCCTCCTCTTCACTATCTGGGTACATCGTTGTAGGTTTGGCCTCTGCGTCGCCTTCTGCCTCTCCATCCTCACCACCACCGTCCTCTAATTCCTTACAGTCTTCTTCTTCTTCTTCTTCGCCATTCCCCTCCTCAGACCCTTTCTGGGATTGCTGGGAACAATTCCCCATAGAGGAGAAGGCGGAACTTTTTCTCTGCGTCTCTGCGCCTTCGGTGGCTCCTTCTTCCGTTTCTCTGGGTTCTTCACTGCCCTCGTCAGCCTCTGCTTCCTTGCCGTTCACCTCTGCTTCATTTTCTCCTGCTTCTTCCACTTCTTCCGCTTCGCACCCTGCCTCTGGCTTGGCACCATCCTCATCCTCTTCTGCACCTTCTGCCGGAGGCTGTTCCTCCGCTTCTGCTGGTGCCTCAGAGACCTCACCATCGTCAACGTTTTCTGCACATTCAGGTTCATCCCTTTGGTTCTCTCCTTCAGCTGCCTCTGGATCGACTGCTGCGCCATCAGTTTCATCTTCCGTTTTAGGTTCCTCTGCAGCTTCTTCTTCTTCTTCTTCTTGTTCTTCAGCTACTACCTCTTCTTCCTCATTCATTCCCTCCTCTACTTCGCTTTTGGCTCCCACTTCCTCATTTTCTTCTTCCATTGCAACCTCCTCTCCCCCCTCTTGTTCCTCTGCTTCCACCTCCTCTCCCCCTTCTCCCTCTTCCCTCTCCCTTCCCTCTCCCTCCTTTCCTTCTTCTCCTTCTCCTTCCTCCTCCTTTTCTTCTACTTCCTCTCCATTTTCTTCTGCTGCTTCCTCCTCCTTTTCCTCATGTACTTCCTCTTCCTCCTCCCCCTTTTCTTCTTCTACTTCTTCTTCCTCCCCGTTGTCTTCTGCTGCTTCCTCCTCTTTTTCTTCATTTACTTCCTCTTCCTCCTCCCCCTTTTCTTCTACTTCCTCATTTTCTTCTACTTCCTCCCCCTTTTCTTCTTCTACTTCTTCCTCCCCCTCCTCTCCCTTTTCATCTACTTCCTTTCCATTTTCGTCTGCTGCTTCCTCCTCCTTTTCTTCTTCTACTTCCTCCTCTTTCTCTTCATTTACTTCCTCCTCCTCACCCTTTTCTTCTACTTCCTCCTTTTTTTCTTCTGCTTCCTCCTCCCCCTTTTCTTCTACTTCCTCCCCCTTTTTTTCTTCTACTTCCTCCTCTTCTTCTACTTCCTCTTCCCCCTTTTCTTCTGCTTCCTCCTCTCCCTCTCCTCCTTCCTCTATTGCTTCCTCTTGTGCTTCCCCATCTACTTCTCCGTTCACAGTTTCCTCCCCCTCGGCTTCCTCGCAGTCCTGATTTTCTGATGCTTCTTCTTCCCCATCTGCTGGGGCTTCTGCTGCTCCACCTTCGGTCACTTCCTGCTCTACTTCTTCCTCACCAGCCAACACTTCCTGCTCTGCCCCAGCTTCAGTGGCCTCCCCTTCTGCCTCCTCTTCTGCAATGTCCTCTTCTGCCTTGCCTCTCTGCATCCTCAGGATTTGCTGGAGGTCAAAGGCCTTCACAATGGGGGCATTGGCTGCCACCACCGGCACTCGAGACCGCAGGGCTTTGGCCTCCATCTTCTTCTGGAAACAGGCATCACAAGGGCAGTATTCCTCTTCCCCCGGGGGGTCACTTATGTCGTCTCTAATGGTTGTACTGAAAAAATCTAATTCCTCCTCTAATTCCCTTGTCTCACGTGGCTTGCTGCGGTCATTGTAGAGGGACATTTTGTGAATGCTCTGCAAACGGCGCCTTCGGTTTTCCACTTGCAGGATGGAAGAATCGCGACGCAGCTGCTCATCCGGAGGCCTCGGGACCCTCCTGCCCGCCCGGCTTCTGATTTTCCCTAACTCTTTCTCGATGCTCTTTTGGATCCTCCGGCTCACTTCCTCTTTCAGCTGTGCAATCATCAAGTCCAACTCCTCACTATTTGGCAAGTTCCACTTCAGCTTGAAATCATTCATGGCGCTGACATAGTGAGCCATGAATTCCTTCTCGATCTTCTTCAAAAGCTTTAGCACCCAAACCGGGTCGGGGTTGATAGATTTCTGTGGGGTGAGGGAAGCTTTTGCTGTGGGTTGGCGAGAAACTATGTTGCTGGATTCTGTGTCAGCTTCTGTCTCATCCACCAGCTGATTTTCGACACTCGCTTGGGGTTCGCTCTTATTTGTGTTTGGGTCGGGTTCAGCTGGACTGTTGCTTGGCTCTTCAGCATTCTCTTGATTATTGCTTGGCTCTTCAGCCGCTTCATCACCATTCTCTTGATCGTCGCTTGGCTCTTCAGCAACTTCAACATTCTCTTGATCATCGCTTGGCTCTTCAGCCACTTCAACATTCTCTTGATCATCGCTTGGCTCTTCAGCAACTTCAACATTCTCTTGATCATCGCTTGGCTCTTCAGCAACTTCAACATTCTCTTGATCATCGCTTGGCTCTTCAGCAACTTCAACATTCTCTTGATCATCGCTTGGCTCTTCAGCAACTTCAACATTCTCTTGATCGTCGCTTGGCTCTTCAGCCGCTTCATCACCATTCTCTTGATTGTTGCTTGGCTCTTCATCAGCTTCATCAGCGTTCTCTTGACTGGGACTCTCTTCTACTTCCTTGAGAGCGGGGTCCTCTTGGGTCTGCTCAACAGGGTCTACATCAGCATCATCAGCTTCTGCCTGCTCCACCTCTACATCTTCCATTTCTTCTTCTCCAACAACTTCTTTATCTGCCTCCTCCTCCTCCTCACCAACGTCACTGCCCTGATTCTCCTTGGTTTCTGTCACCTTCTCTCCTCCAGTAGAGGCTGCCTTTTCTTCTCCTTCAGATTTTAAGCAAGGCTGGGAATGCTCCTCTTCCTCTTCCTCACTACAGCCTCCCTCTTGTTCTGCCTCTTTCGCCTCTTCTTTGGTGGGTTTGGCTCCGTTCGTTTTCTCTGGCGACAAGGCACAGTCTCGGGCACCAGCAACACTCCCTTCTCCTGAGCCTCCATCGCCACTGCTCACATCCACCCCAGAAGAGGACAAGGGTGTGAAGTCCCCATCTTTATGGTCCTTGAAAGTGGAGGGCACTTTTTCAGGGGCCTCTCCTTGGAGGCCTGAGCTCGTGCCACCTTTCTCTGACGCGCACCCAAACCAGAGAGCCTGGAAAATGTTCAAGAGCTCAGTGTACCTTGGCCTGTTCAGGCATTTGCTGGACTTGCTGGAGGGGTCCAGCTCTTCGTCAAGGATTTGCAGGCTAGCCAGGCACGTGATCAGAATGTTCGCTGAGTTGCTGAGCTTCCTGCCCATCGTAGGGGAGACTTCAGGCAAGCTGTGGGAACGGTCCAACTTGGCTTCTTGCTTGGAAGCCAGCAGCGCCTTCATAATCTGCACGGAGGTCTGGATGGTGCTGGGCAAGTCCTTTTTGTGGTTGTTCTGGCTGGAGATGACAGAGTGGTTGCATTCTGCTTGGCCTGCCTTAGCCTCTTCTGACACCGCTTTGGAAGCTGCCTCGTCACTGAGATCCTCGTCAGCTCCCTCCTCAACGGCCCCCTCCTCAGCTGCCTCCTCGGCTGCCACTTCTTCCTCTTCCTCCTCCTCCTCCTCTTCTTTCTTTACTTCTGACTCCTCTCCCAACGATTCCTGGTTGCTTGAGCAACTGGGCATTTCGGCATCCAGTTCTGTGCCATCTCCATCATCCTGCATCTCACATTTCATCAGCAGAGTCTCCGAGGGGATATTCCGCAACCACTCATGCACAACTTCTTCTGGAGAGGCGTTGGGAAGAGAAGAAGGGATGACGTCCTCATCGCCTTCCACCGCAGCCTCTCCTTGGCAGGATCCTGCCTCGTCATGCAGTGCTTCAGAAGGATCCCCCAGCCCATTCTCCACCTCCATTTCAGTGAGCTGCAAATGGGCTGCTTCCTCTTCCTCTTTGCTTGCCGTTGGCTCCGACTCAGCGGCGCTGGCATTGTTAGATTTCTTCTTCAGCACTGCAGACCGGCTTTTTTTGCCACTCGGCCTCCCTTTCGGGGGAGCTGGACAGTGCAAACTGTACATGGACGCAGACTCGGACACCAAAGCTTGGCTAGAGCATTCCGCGTTGGCATGGAGGCTGTTCTTCTTCCTCCTCGGCTTCGAGGACTGCGCCACACTCGACTGCGATCCAGCATGCTCGCTCCTCCCTGACGCCTCTGTCTCTGCGCATTTACTCTCCGAACGGGAAGACCCAATCGACTGGATGCTCCCAAGGCCATTGTTTCTCGCTGCTGCCGTGCAGCCGCATTTGGAGCACGTGGATTCGAACACGCTCCCCGGCCTTGATGCTTTGCCAGTTCCATTTTGCCCGTTGGAATTGGAGAAGCTGGAGCCAGGAGATGAGTCCTTGCTGGAGGAATCCGGCTGGCCTCCCTTCTGGATGCTCCTGGAGGACTGGCTGCAATGCCCAGAAGAGCTGCCTGCACTCTCCACGTTGTTGGCGGGAGGTGCCTCTGCTTCGCTTAAGGATGACACGTTGGAACGAGGAGAGCTTGAGTCATGAGATGCATGGCCTTCTCCCTCTCTTCCCTCCATTTCTGGGGAGCTTTTGGAGTAGCAAGAGGCCCCGCTGCTTGACCGTGCATCCTCTGCATGCAGAGACCTTTTTGTCCTCTTTTTCTTGATGGTGGACACCCTGGAGATTTTGGCGCCTGCCTCTCGGTGACTGTGGCTGTGCTTGCTCCTCCTGGAGCAAGAGGAAGCCGCCACGCTGCACACCTGTGTTTCGTTGCTGTCTCCTCTCTGGCTATTCCCATCGCAAGCTTTGGAACGGAAGGACCGTTCTGTGGAGCACCTCCCACACTCGCTGACATCATCCCTGACCGATTGGTTGGATGCCCCGTTTTCCAAGGCGGAATGAACTTCGCTGGTTTCCTCTCGTTCCTTGTCCGCCTCTTCCTCCAAGGAGAACGAAGAGATCGGCTGAGCGTCTTCTGAAGGCTCATCCGGGTCGTCCCTTGTCTCAGGTGTTGTACGCTGAATGGATTGGCTGCAGGCGCTCTCTGGAGAGGACGGGCAGCTGGCCTCCTCCAATTCGACCTCTTCCCTCGCCATGATGCTACGGGAGGAGATGGTTCTCACCACGCTGCTGCTCTCCTCGCACACTTTGATCTGGCTTTCCGTGGAACAGCGAGACGATTTCGATCTGCTGCTCCCCGCCCTGCTGCCGTTGCCCTCCGTTCCTTCTGAGGTCGCCGTGGAATTGTCCTCGTTTTGGGAACTGGCTAAGCAAGCTGCGGAATCCATTTCCACGGGTGACCCCCTTTTGCTCGTGTTGCTCTGGCCGTGTCGACAACGGCATTTTTGGACCGCGCGGTATTCTACCCTGTTCTCTACAGTCTCCGAGTAACAAGAGGATTCCCGTACAACATGCTTGGAATATTCTTCTCCGCTGGACGAGGTATGGCTGCTCTCGACGGAGGCCGTCTTTTTGCGGACGACCCTATGGTGGGACGACGTGCTCGAGCAAGAAGAGTGGGTGTACCAGGTGTTCTTGACCCATGGCTCCTCTTTCTGGGAAGCATGCATGGGGTTCTTCCAAATGTCATAGTCTTTGCACGGCTTGCCACAATTGCGGCAACACGCCTCCTCATTTTCGGACATGTCAAGGTTCGAGATGTAGGAATCGGCATCGCAGGGATATAATGAATCGTCCACCTCAGAGCTGGCCTCCGGGTTCTCTTTCTCTGCGGGGTCTGTTCCATTGTCTTCGTCTATGCCCATCTCTTCACAGGGCACCTTGCCCCTCAGACTGGACTTCTTGATATGTGTGGACCATTGGAGCGTCTCATCGTTGAGCAGGCGGAAGCGGACTTTCATCTCAACGGACAGGCTGCCATCTTTGTTCACGTGCACCCTCTTCTCGATGTCATCATTGACCAAGGAATGGACCAGGTTGCCCGCTTTGGAGTGCCGCCAGTGGCTCAAGCAGGGGGCGCCATTCTCCGGCGATGTCGTGAGGCCGTTGGGATAGGATTTTTCCGACGACAAAGAGAATCTCGTGGAGCGATTGCTCAAGGCCGACCGCGGGTGAATCACACTCTTCTTGGCTTTGAGTCCAAAGTTCACTGGAGTTTGAGGGAGATGGGGGTGTTGAGGAAACACAAAAAGGGAAATTATAAGGAATTATGCCAAGCGTACAGCGGCACTTAAGATAGTAAACTGGGAGCTCAGTGATATTATTATTATTATTATTATTATTATTATTACTATTACCTGCCTTTTGCCATAAGGTCCCAAGGTGGCTTACAACATCAAAACAACATCAAAAACAATTTAAAACAACCCACAGCATAAGTATAAGGTGGGTCCTAAAAACATATGCCTCAGGTGTTAAAAGCCAAGGTACAGAGGTTGCTGCTGCTGCTGCTGTTTTATGACCTGCCTGGCACTTAGGAATCTACAACATCTTCAAAGCCCTATGGCTGTTTGCAAAGGGCTTTTAAGGCAACCCCTCCCCTCTGGACACAAGAGCCTCAAATGGGAGCAGGGGGGAGGCCCTTTGCAAAAGGGCTATTTGAAACTGCCATCCCTTTCAACACCACTCAAGCGACATTTAGAGGAGGATGCAGGCTGCTTCCTAATGTGCTCTGCAAAATCACTGTTTAATGCATCCTCCCTCCTCCCCGCTTTAAACATTCCCCCAATTCTCTGGTTCATTACCGGTATATGGTCCTGATACTTACTGCTCCAAAATATAACAAACAAAGCACAACTCTATATTTTGCAATATGTTAATGCAATCATTGTTCTCTCATGCTTTCTTTCATATTTTTTTTTAAATAAACCATTCTTCTTGCATTGGAACATTATTTCCCCTCCCCCCTTCATTTTTTGAAATACCGTATTTTTCCGTGTATAACACTCCCCCTGTGTATAAGATGCCCCTTATTTTTGGGGATTCAAAATTTTTGGGGATTCAAAATGGGGGGAGATTGCCCTGTGTATAAGACGACCCCAATTTTTTTCCATTATTTTATCATTAAAAAAACCTAAGTCTTTTACATGGAAGCAGATTTACCAGTTCTTCTAAATCTGTTTCCAGGTAGATTGAGCACTCCCAAAATATAGGTCTAAAATCTGCTCGGTGCTGAATGCAATTGATTTAGTCTCTGTTGTGTTAAGTACCACTGCTACTGAATTGTTCCCTTAAGCTTCCAAAGCAGATTTGGGAAGGAAGATGGACAGGAAGCGGATGACTTCATTGGATACAACTTCCGCTTCTCTATCCCTTCTTTACTGAACCTGCAGAACAGCGGCCTGATGGGGGACCAGGAGGTGGAGCCATCTGGCACCTGCCCATCGAGAAAAACTGCAAGACCTTCGCCCGAGCTGAAGTTGTTTATCTGGAAGCTGCCTTGAGTTGCAGACTGACCCCAAAGGGTAAAACTGTGGGATGTGAAATACAAGAGCAGCGAAGTACAACATTCCTAGAGTGGATATAGAAAGGAATGTCTGGTCCAGCCAGTCGGAACTTCCTGTTTCTCCTGGGCTGGGGCACACACTTCCTCTGCAAGTGACCAGAGGTGGGTGTGGCCTCACCTGTGTGCAGGTAAAACAAAAGCACAGGTGCCAGACGCCATCTCCCTCTTTTGGACTACGCACTCAACCAAGCAACATCTGCTTAGCTAAAGATGCTCTCTTGGCCTCCAGCCTCCAGCCAAGAGATAACAAAAGGAGCTATCTCCCCTATGGAATCGACTCCAGCAAGTATGTTACTTTTACTAAGCTAAAGTCTGCCTTCTGGGATCCGATTGTGAACAGATGATACTTGTAAGTAAACTCTTTATACTTTTATAGAAGACTGTGTCGTGGCCGCTGACTGCAGTCTGAATACAGACCTACATGCATCCTCATTCTGATCCAGAAAGGCCATCCAGATTTTGTCACCCCACCCTGAGACCTTTGGGTGGGGCGGGCGATCAATATTCGTTTTCCGGAAAAAGAACAGACTGCTGCCAAACCATCAACCCAAATCCAGCCACCTACCCTCTTTCTTACTTTCGTGGTTTTCGCCAACGTTGCCTCTGCTGTTGGACTGTGAAGGCAGGCCGGGCAGCTTCTCCGAGGAGGGCTTCCTGGGGTTTTCCACCACGATGGGCTTGAAGGGCTCTCTCCCCACACAGACGAGGATATTGGGGCAGTGCAGAAGAGCTTGCATGTTGTCGATCTGGAGGGGAGGCAAGCGCAGCAGACGTCAAAACTGGACTTACCTTACACCAGTGTTTCCCAACCAGTGTGCCTCCAGATGTTTTGGGACTACAATTCCCATCATCCCTGACCACTGGTATTGCTAGCGAGGGATGATGGGAGTTGTAGTCCCAAAACATCTGGAGGCACACTGGTTGGGAAACACTGCCTTACACATCACTTGGGAAGACAGGCGAACTAATGCCAGTGTACTGGAAGAGGCAAAGATCACCAGTTGCCGAAGCAATGGTTCTTCAACATCAACTTTGTTGGACTGTGTTGGTCTGCCGTAGTCGAAACAAAATAAAAAATAAAAAAAATCCTTCCAGTAGCACCTTAGAGACCAACTAAGTTTGTTATTGGTATGATGATGATAATAATAATAATAATAATAATAATAATAATAATAATAATAATAATTTTATTTGTACCCCGCCCATCTGGCCGGATCTCCCCAGCCACTCTGGGCGGCCTCCAACAGATATTAAAATACATTAAAATATCACAGGTTAAAAACTTCCCTAAATAGAGACCAACTGGCCTGCGAGCGCTGCAATTGGAGAACAGCCTTTACCAAAGGTGACATGGGCTTTGAAGACACACGAACTCAGGACACAAGGGAGAAACGTGCTAAGAGGAAGGCACTCTTGGCAAATCCACACCGTGATCAACTCCCGCCCAGAAACCTACTGTTATGTCCCCCCTGTGGAAGGAAGTGGAATTTGCTGCCGAGGAGTGTGGTGGAGTCTCCTTCTTTGGAGGTCTTTAAGCAGAGGCTTGACAGCCACCTGTCAGGAATGCTTTGATGGTGTTTCCTGCTTGGCAGGGGGTTGGACTGGATGGCCCTTGTGGTCTCTTCCAACTCTAGGATTTTATTATTCTAAGTGCGGATCCAGAATTGGCCTCCGCAGTCACTTACGGACTCATTGTTAAAACCGTGTTTATGGAAGACAATCTTACTCAGCTACGAGGGATTGCCAAAGAAGAAGAAGAAGCAGTTATACCATAGGCTCAGGGCCGGTGCTAGGGCTTTTCGCGCCCTAGGTGAAAATCGCGGGGCGCCCAGCGCGCCGGGGGCGGGGCACCGTACGTCATGCGCAATGACGTCACGTGCCCCACCCCCTGCGCGTCGGGTGCTGCGCGTGCTGGGTGCTGCCGGGCGCTGCACACAGCGGGCGCTGGGCGCTGCCCGGCGCTGCGTGCGCCGCCGCAATTTTCGCCTCTGGGGCAGCGGGCGGCGGGGGGCAGACTGGCCAGCGCCCCCTCCATTTTGGCGCCCTAGGCAACCGCCTAGTTTGCCTCAATGGTAGCGCCGGCCCTGCATAGGCTTGCAACTTACACAGGTTTTACTTGTGCAATCGTAGCATTATGAACTTCATTTTGGGGGGGGGGGATCTGCTAGGAAACTAAGGAGCTTAAGCTTGTTGTTGTTCAGTCGTTCAGTCGTGTCCGACTCTTCGTGACCCCATGGACCAGAGCATGCCAGGCACTTAAGGGCCCCTAATCTTGGAGGGGCCCCAGAACCAACTTTAGTCCACATTGCTTAAACGTTTTGGGTCTAATAGACGCAATTTGCATTGCATGACTCAGATTGATTTCAACAATCCCAAAGTTTGAGAGTCAGTAGCACCGATGTTGTACAGGTGTGGTGGAACAACCCCATTGAAGAAGGTAACAGTAGCTACCCAGAACTCGTTGCTGGTTGCGAAGGGGTTCCCCCCCCCCATGACATTTCAAGGTTCAGGGCCCCGAAAATGTAGGTCTGCCACTGACTTGGCTGAAATTGAAATTAAAATGAGGTGTGGGAGAGAAGGGGGAAACCAGTGGAAGGGGCCGTTCAAGATCTTGCAAGAGCGTCCAGAGACCACATGAGTCCCTCACACAGCCTAGAAAGCAAGGCAGAAAGCTTTAAAACAGGGGTAGGCAACCTAAGGCCCGTGGGCCAGATGCGGCCCAATCGCCTTCTCAATCCGGCCCGCGGACGGTCCGGGAATCAGCGTGTTTTTACATGAGTAGAATGTGTCCTTTTATTTAAAATGCATCTCTGGGTTATTTGTGGGGCATAGGAATTCGTTCATTCCTGGGAATGTAATAAGGTGAAAAGCTTCTGGGAAATGATATATAATGAGATGAAAAAAGAGTTGAAATATACATTTATAAAGAAACCGGAAGCATTTTTGTTAGGAATTGTAGGAAATGACATTAAGAGACAAGATAAAAAGTTATTTTTATATGCAACAACGGCAGCAAGAATGTTGATGGCACAAAGATGGAAACAAGAAGAGTTACCGACAAAAGAAGAATGGCAGATGAAGTTAATGGACTATGCAGAACTGGATAAGATGACAGGAAGAATTCGAAACCGACGGGACCAGGAATTTCTAAAAGATTGGACTAAATTTGAGATATATTTGAAAGATAACTGTAAACAACAAATCACGCTAATAGGCTTGCAAGAAGTTTTGTGAGGTTAATTTTAAGAAATATTACAGAAATAATTTTGGAAAATAATATTTGAATTTGATTATTAAAAGTAACAGTGGAGTATGAAATACAAGAGGAAGTTAAGAAAAGTGAAAATCCCGAGAAGTGGTTGGTGGAAGTCAGAAATCTTGTATAACATATGCATGTTAAATGTTATTTAAAAGAATGTATGTAAAAATCTTTAATAAAAATTATATATATATACCGGTATATATATAAAAGGAATTCGTTCATCCCCCCCCCCCCAATATAGTCCGGCTCACCACATGGTCTGAGGGACGGTGGACCAGCCCACGGCTGAAAAAGGTTGCTGACCCCTGCTTTAAAAGCTCTTAAAAGCTCTTTCCATTCCAGGTTTTCCCACCACGGGAAGAGTTTTTAAGCCCTCTGCCTTGCTTTCCGGACTTTGGGAAGGTGGCACGTGGGTTCTGAAGGCCTTCGTGAGATCTGGCGAGATTTTGTGCCTGCTCTGGAGGGCAAGATTGCTTGCGCAGGGCAGTAGGGCATGTAGAATTTTTCAACATTCAACTTCCGAAAAATGAAGAGGGGGTGCTAAAAAGTGGCAACGTGACTTGGGAATCCGAAAGATATTTCGGTTAAATTAATGGAATTCAGTTACAGGTTCCAATTAGTGGAATTCAGTTTTGCTTGGTAAGTAAAAATGTGTGTGAAATTGCATAGAAATCATTAAAAATGATTGCCAAGCCATTGCAGTTTGTTTGTTTGTTTGTTTGTTTGTTTATCATTACCTGACTTTCAGAAGGAAAAATTTAAATTATTTGGTATTACGAAAGTAGTTTATGTGCTTCTTCGTCTAAAGTAGACTTGCCAAGCTAAATGTTGTCCTGTCACAAAAATAATAGCAGCTTTGAATTCCTCACATCCCAGAACATATTTTTAAGACCTCTCACGGAAGGAAATGTTCCAAAACTTACGTTTCACCCCCTAAAATGTCATGCCATTGGAAGGCAGGCAGGCACTTCCAGCCCCCCCCCCCCTGAAATCACATCATTTTGTCTTTACGCACTTACCCCCACCCCGGAACACACCCCACCCCTTGCAATCCTACTTTTGTTATTGGACAACCACAATCCTATAACAAGACAGAGCTGTGCTATGTATAACAAGCTGGCTATGTATTCACAGCTAAGAAGGGGCAAATTTGTCAATTTATCGCTTTCCCAATCCTGAGTTCAGTTCTCCCTTTTACCACATCAATTTGTGATTGATATATTAAAAGGCCCCCTGAAAATTCATTATGTGGGAGAAGGCAGATCTTGGTAAAGGTAAAGGGACCCCTGACCATTAGGTCCAGTCGTGTCCGACTCTGGGGTTGCGGCGCTCATCTCACTTTATTGGCCGAGGGAGCCGGCGTACAGCTTCCAGGTCATGTGGCCAGCATGACTAAGCCGCTTCTGGCGAACCAGAGCAGCACACGGAAACGCCGTTTACCTTCCCGCTGGAGCGGTACCTGTTTATCTACTTGCACTTTGACGTGCTTTCGAACTGCTAGGTTGGCAGGAGCAGGGACCGAGCAACGGGAGCTCACCCCGTCGCAGGGATTTGAACCGCCGACCTTCTGATCGGCAAAGCCCTAGGCTCTGTGGTTTAACCCATAGCACCACCTGGGTCCAGAACCTCAGTTACCTATGTATTTATATTGATTTTTATTTATTAGGGGGGCAGCTGCCCCCCCCCTTGGCTATGCCCATGGAAATAATTAAAAAAGGTTTCTTTGGCTATGTCCGAAGCAAAAGGAAGAAGAATCAAATGGTTTTCTGCGTGGAGAAGACAGGGAGAATAAAGAACTGCTCAACACCTTCTTTGAATCTGTCTTCACCCAAAAGGAACACAATTCCCAACCTGGTGATAACAGAATAAATGATGTAAGGAGGGAGCTGTGGCCCAAGATAGGAAAAGAGGTGATAAGGGAACACCTAGAGCTAATTTTAATTAATTCAAATCTCCAGAGCCTGCTGAGCTGCACCCAAGTTTACTAAAGGAGCTTGCGGATGTAATCTCAGAGCCTCTGTCTATAATCTTGGAGGATTCTTGGAGAACAGGTGAGGTCCCTGCAGAATGGAGGCAGGTAAATATTGTTCTGCACCTAGGCAGGAAGAACCAGATGCACAAATATAAGATGGGGGGGGGGGGACCTGGTTTGCCAGCAGTGCATGTGCAAAGGATCTAGAGGTCTTAGTAGACCACAAGCTTAACATGAGTCAACAGTGTGATGCAGCAGGGAAAAAGTGATAGTCTAGGCCAGTGTTTCTCAACCCTGTGCCTCCAGATGTTTTTGGCCTACAACTCCCATCATCCCTCGCTAGCAAGACCAGTGGTCAGGGATGATGGGAGTTGTAGGCCAAAAACATCTGGAGGCACAGGGTTGAGAAACACTGGTCTAGGCTGCATCAGCAGAGGTCTAGTGTCCAGATTAAGGTACTTGTTATGTACTGAGCTGAACCCTAGAACAATAGGATCCAAAATGCAGCAGTCTGATTGGTCCGCAGGAGCCACCCAATCCAGCTCCAGGTGGAAGTGAATCAGCGACCTGATTGGCCTTCAAGAGCAGCCAATCAGGTTCCTGGATGAAGTGAATCCGCAACCTGATTGGCCTACAGGAGTAGCCCGGAATTAGCCAATCACGTGGGGCCCATTGTGTAAATAATGTATATATAGCAGACGTTTGGGGGAAAGATTCATTCCTTGCTACTATGAGCTGAATAAAGAGCATGAAATTCACACTTGACACCGAGTATATTTCAGTACTGTGGTCAGACCACACCTGGAATAATATCTCCAGTTCTGGGCACCGCAGGTTAAGAAGGATATTGACAATAATTCTATGACAAGCTGGAACGTGTACAAATGAGGGCAACCCAAATGATCAATGGTCTGGAAACCAAGCCTCATGAGGAGCAGTTGAGGGAGTTGGGTATGCTGCTACTTTGAGTAGGAAATGGATTAATGGATTTGAATTACAAGAAAGGCGATTCTGACTCAACATCAGGGAGAACTAGATGACTCTTGGGGTCCCTTCCGTCTCTACAATTCTATGGGTCAATTCTGTGACCCACCGAGATTTTCCACTCAACCGAGCAAAGAGATAAACGGGCCCTCCGTCTTCCCTATTTCACAAGCACCAGGAAGGAACATTCCAAGATTCTGTGACTGTTGGGACTGCGGGGGAAACGGCTCTTGCGAAGTGAGCTGGGGAGAGGAGTTTGGGAGCTGGACGAAGGAGAAAGGAAGAGGAGGTGAGTTGAAAAGTAGAAGGTAAATGTTAAGGTTAAGAGATGGAGAATGGCAAGAAATGTCAGGAAGGGGGTGGGGTGAAGATAATATAAAGGTTAAAATAAATAAGATAACTCTGTTTGAATCAGGACTGATTTATGGGATTTGCCGATTAGATTGGGGGGACTTGTGGACCAGAAGAGGAGACAGCGATTCAAGATTAAATAATAGATTAACAACCATATGATGTAATAAGGATATTAAGATATATGGATAATTCCAGAAGGGAGAGGAAGTAGTAGGGAAGGTATTGTTAGATTAGTAATGTGTAAATTTAATTATTGGATTATATAAAAATAATAGAATAATAGAATAGAATATATTTATTGTCATTGTCCCCTTCGGGAACAACGAAATAAGATTAGGATTTCTTTTCTTTTTTTTTAAGTCTATGTGAGGGAATAAGGATTTGGAAATGTGCGAAGATAATGATTTGGTATTTTTTACTGTAATATGTTAAGAGATTGGATGAGGGAAATTGTCAAAGTTGATTTAAAATGAAAATCAGGAAGGAGGGACTTTGGGGGAGTCCATTTAAGATGAATATGAAATTAAGGATTAAGGAATTTATAATTATTTGTTTTGTTGTGTTGTTGTTTAGTTTTGTGTGATTCTAAAATGAGAAAATGAATAAAAAATTTTGAAAAGAAAAGAAAAGTAGAAGGTAAATGCCAATATAAGCTGTGCTTGTGTGAACACGTTGACAAGCCCCTCACAAGGGAAGCTGCGGCGTTCCAGATGTTGCTGGCCTCCATCTCCCATCAGCCAGCACAGACAGTGCGATAAAGGCAGTTGTTCTCTCGTAGGCTTCCATCTGGAGAACCTCTGATCCCCCATCTCCAGATGTCTTTGGGGTCCTGTTGTGTTCTCAGCAAAGGGGGGGAGACAAATGGAGAAGCAAGCAAGAAGGTATGCTCTCCTTGAAGGCCCAAATACATACACAGACCCTTGTCAAATTTAGAAAAAGGAAGAGGAGGCACGGGAGATCAGGATTGTATCCTCTGGTTAGCCACTGACCTCCATGTTTTCTGGGTCCCATATATGCCAGGCAGGGCTGGCCCAAGAAATTTTGGCACCTGAAGCGAATCACAAAATGGCAGCTCGCTCCCCACCAGGAAAGAAGAGGTGAATGGAGATCTATATTAGGAACATGAGGGGAATGAAGATCTAGGTCAGGATTTCTGCCCCTGCGGATCTTGTAGCCTGAGGCAGTTGCCTCAGCTTGCCTCATGGGTGGGTTGACTTTGACGCCAGGCCTTCTGTTCTGACACAAACTGATTTAAGAGCCAGTTGCTGATCAGAAGGTCAGCGGTTCGAATCCCTGCGACGGGGTGAGCTCCCGTTGTTCGGTCCCAGCTCCTGCCCACCTAGCAGTTCGAAAGCACGTTAAAGTGCAAGTAGATAAATAGGGACCGCTCCAGCGGGAAGGTAAACGGCGTTTCCGTGTGCTGCTCTGGTTCGCCAGAAGCAGCTTTGTCATGCTGGCCACATGACCCGGAGGCTGTCTTCGGACAAACGCCAGCTCCCTCGGCCTATAGAGCGAGATGAGCACGCAACCCCAGAGTCGGACACGACTGGACCTGATGGTCAGGGGTCCTTTATGGTGTGAAAGATGGACTTAGGCCACATCCACACCATTTTATTTTGTTTCACTTTTAATTTCTTTCTATATTACTATGCATGAGGCAGTTCACAAGCTGAAAAAGCAGCAAAACATAAAATGTCACACATCTTATAGCAATCTGATCCAATACGAATAAATCATAATAAAAATATGACTTAAAGTAAACAACTTTTATCAAATAAAGTAATATTCAACAATCCATTAAAATATACCCAATAAAATTAACATACAACATATCAACAAATAAATAAACAGAAATTCACTCTCAACAATTACAATATATCGTTATTAGATTATAATCAATAAAAACAACCACAAAATTACAATTTAAAAAATCCCAATGCATTTTTAAAAAAAACATGTAAAAAGACTGAATTAAACAAGAAGGTTAAATAGCTTATAAAATTATTATTATTATTATTTTTAAAAAAGATTAAGCACATTTAAAGCACTATGATACCACTTTAAATAGTCATGGCTTCCCACAAAGAATTCTGGGAGCTGTAGTTTCTTAAGGTTTCTGAGAAATGCTAGGAGTCCCCCATTCCCTTCACGGAGGGGTTTAACAATCAACACCTCTTCACAGGGAACTCTGGAAATTGTACCTTTGGAAGGGAAATAGGAGAAACTTAATGATTCTCAGCCGTACCCTTAACAAACTACAGTTCCCAGAATTCTTTGGGAGAAGCCATGAATGTTTAAATGCAAGGTGTGAATAAGCTCTCAGAGTGGGGAGACCTGGATTCAAATTCTCACTTCGGTCTAAAGCTTGCTGAGTGACTGGCCTCAGTCCCTCTTGCCATCCCTCCCTCCTCTGATGAACCTCTCGCATCTTTGCCTCCCAACGGCTTGTGTGGCTGTTTGTTGCAGCAGCCCTGGCTACAAGCTCCGCAGGCGAAGGGTGCCTCTGGGGCTGGCCAGGGGGGCTGGTTGCCAGGAGCAGAGTCAGCCTCAGAGTAAGCAAGCAAGCAAGAGTCTCGCCAGAGTGGTGCATGCTCTAGTTATCTCCCGCATGGACTACTGCAATGCGCTCTACATGGGGCTACCTTTGAAGGTGACCCGGAAACTGTAGTTAATCCAGAATGCGGCAGCTAGGCTGGTGACTGGGAGTGGCCGCCGAGACCTGAGAGATCTACATTGGCTCCCAGTACGTTTCCGAGCACAATTCAAAGTGTTGGTGCTGACCTTTAAAGCCCTAAACAGCCTCGGTCCTGTATACCTGAAGGAGCGTCTCCACCCCCATCATTCTGCCCGGACACTGAGGTCCAGCGCCGAGGGCCTTCTGGCGGTTCCCTCATTACAAGAAGTGAGGTTACAGGGAACCAGGCAGAGGGCCTTCTCGGTAGTGGCGCCCGCCCTTTGGAACACCCTTCCATCAGATGTCAAGGAAATAAGCAGCTATCCTATTTTCAAAAGACATCTGAAGGCAGCCCTGTTTAGGGAAGTTTTTAAGATTTAATGCTGTTTTGTTTTTAACACTCGATTGGGAGCCGCCCAGAGTGGCTGGGGAAACTCAGCCAGATGGGCGGGGTACAAATAAATTATTATTATTATTATTATTATTATTATTATTATTATTATTATTAACATGGATATTATCAGAGACCAGGGGCGGCAGCAGGGGCTGCCCAGGGGACTCTCAAGGAGAGGTGAGGAGAGGAGGCTGAGGGAACCCTCCACCAGGGAGGGTGTTCGAAAAAGGGCGACAGGCTGCCAGCTCTGCAGGCAAGGGGTGACATAAGTGGGCCCCTGAGCCCCCCCAGGGGTGCCGCAGAAATAATGCAATTGGTCAAGGGAGCCGTGGACTCAAAAGGGTTGAAAACCTCTGGCCTTAATCTATCTCACCAAGTTGCTTTAAGGACAAAATTTGGGGGTGGGAGGAGAACCCTTAAGGAAGAGAACATAACGATAAAATTCAATTGCTCATTAATTGCACATTTATTCAAAATCCAGTTTAAACTATTCAGCTTAATTAGTTCAACAAAATGGATGGACTTGATCCACTGATACTGGCTTTTCAAAGTCTGGTGGTAATTTACACTTCCAGCACCTCCCTGCCACTCTGCTGCCTCTTAGTGCCCCCCACCCAGGCCATCCCATTGCCCCCCCTCCACTAGGCACTACCACCCACTCTGAGAACCACTGGTCGATCAGCTCAGCTTCTGCCTGGTTCTACTAGAGAAGCCATCAAGCTTTCTAGGGCTGCTGGGGCTTCCATCATGCTGCAATTTGCGCCCTGCACTTTCGAGTGTGTAGCGCAGGAGTCGGCAAACTTACCAGGCTTCGGGCCGGTTCCTCCAGCGCCGATTGCATGATGGGCCGGAAGGCGCACACGCTATTTCCGGCGCACTTCCGGGTCGGCGGAGCACCGGAAATAGCTTGTGCGCGTGCGCACGGGCCTCCACCAACCTGGAAGTGCACCGGAAATGATTCTTGCGCATGTGCACAAGTTATTTCCGGCACTCCGCCGACCCAGAAGTGGGCAGCCATGCCGGTAAGAGCAGGCGGCAGCAGCGTGTGGCGAGGGTTGCCGAGGGCTGGATAAATGAGCCCCTCGGGCCGTATCTGGCCCCTGGGCCGTAGTTTGGGGACATCTGGTGTAGAGTACACATGGTTTGGACCGAAGCGGCCAAGTCTGGCTATTCTTTTATGAAGTGCTCTGCGGCACAAAGACTCACCCTCTTCCCGTCCAACGTGTACAGCTTCTTCACCGTGAACTGCATGATCTCCGAAATCTCGTCCAAGAGAGTCTTGAAGCTCCGCGCATTCCTGCGGTTTAGGATTATCGGCCTCCTAGTGGCCACATCCCCGTTCTTAACCAGAGTGACTTTCTTGGGTATCCGCGGGCTGTGCTGGGCGAAAGCGGCCGAGTGGTCTTCGCGCTTGATGTCTTGGGCTGCCCTCCGCAACGCGCTGGCCGGTTGGCCGACCTTCTGAGGAACTGCCCTCCGGCTGGCGGGACCAATGCTGATGGGCGTGACGTATTTCTTATCAGAGCACAGGTAACACCCTCCGTCCTCCAGCTGGTCCAGGGTGCTGATGCAGTGTATCCCTCGCGGCGTCGTGATGGTCCTCACCCCAAAAGGCAGGGGGACCCTGTGGGAGAGGTCGTCCATCAGGGCGTTGAAGCTCTTGAAGCTGCGCTGGTTGATGGCCATCTTGACCCCTCCAAACTGAGGGTCCCCGCTCTTGTAAAATGTTATCTTCTTGGCAGGGGGGACCTGGGTGAAGGCATTGGTCCGAGCCACAGGGGGAAGGGGCTGTTCATAGTTGTAGGGGCTGGCGGCGGAGAGGGGGTCAGCGGGCTCCTGCGTCATCCTGACGAACGCTTAGAGGTAACTGCAAGGCGAGAACAAGAGGTGTCTATGAATCGTATGGTTTATATTTGCTAAAACACACACACACACACACACACACACACGGGCCCATTAGGGCCAGGAGCGAGGCAGCAGTAAATCTCACTGTGCAAAGAGGAGTTAACTCTTTACAGTATCTGCAAAAACACCATCTGCACAGACCAGGCAGAGTGACAGGCCTAATGAGCAAAGCAGCTCATCCCCACTAGGTCTTGCCTCATAGATTAATAATAATAATAATAATAATAATAATAATAATAAATTTATTATTTGTACCCCGCCCATCTGGCTGAGTTTCCCCAGCCACTCTGGGCGGCTCCCAGGCGAGTATTAAAAACAATACAACATTAAATATTGAAAACTTCCCTAAACAGGGCTGCCTTCGGATGTCTTTTGAAAATAGGATAGCTGCTTATTTCCTTGACCTCTGATGGGAGGGCGTTTCACAGGGCGGGCGCCACTACCGAGAAGGCCCTCTGTCTGGTTTCCTGTAACCTCACTTCTCGCAATGAGGGAACCACCAGAAGGCCCTCGGCGCTGGATCTCAGTGTCCGGGCTGAACGATGGGGGTGGAAACGCTCCTTCAGGTATACTGGGCCGAGGTCATTTAGGGCATTAAAGGTCAGCACCAACACTTTGAATTGTGCTTGGAAACGTACTGGGAGCCAATGTAGATCTCTCAGGACCGGTGTTATGTGGTGCCGACGGCCACTCCCAGTCACCAGTCTAGCTGCTGCATTCTGGATTAATTGCAGTTTCCAGGTCACCTTCAAAGGTAGCCCCACATAGAGTGCATTGCAGTAGTCCAAGTTGCCAAGACTGAAAGTCCCCGTCACCCCAAAACCATTTAAGTCCCCTTCTCTCCAGGGTTCTCCTCCAAGCAATCAGGGACTGTGCCTGCATGAAGCCAACCTCTCCTCTGCCCCTTTTATACCTCTACTGGTTCCGGGAGCTTGTTGCAGCAGGAGGGGAAGAAACCTGTGATTTTGCACCAGCCTGACTCATTTCTACCTCTTGGCCTCCCTCCTCCCCTGCTTTACCTTCTGCCTCTGATTCTGGACTTCTCTCTGCTACAGACTCTCCCAGCTCACTAAGCCCTGTTTGCTCTTCAGCTTCCGACACCTCTTCTTCCCAGTCTTCTCCCTCTGACCACTCGATGTCGTCTCACCACCACTCCCTGGACTCTGAGCCTCCTTCCCTTGGGGGGGATCCCCATTTGGGTATGGAGTTAAGTGGCCTGGGGAGAGTTCTTAGGACCAGAGGAAGAGACATGGAGGGCCGTATTTGGCCCCTGAGATCCCCCCCACATGTCTCTTGCCAAGTTAGGCAGAACACCTGCTGTAAGAGTTTCCGGAGTGGCTGTTTGACAACTCTCCCAGTGGGAGGGTAAAAGGTAAAGGTAAAGGACCCCTGGATGGTTAACTCCAGTCAAAGGCGAGTATGGGGTTGAGGCGCTCATCTCGCTTTCAGGCCGAGGGAGCCGGCATTTGTCCACAGATAGTTTTCTGGGTCATGTGGCCAGCATGACTAAACTGCTACTGGCGCATGGAGGACCGTGACTAGTGCCAGAGCACACGGAAACGCTGTTTGCCTTCCCGCTACAGTGGTACCTATTTATCTACTTGCACTGGTGTGCTTTCGAACTGCTAGGTTGGCAGGAGCAGGGACCAAGCAATGGGAGCTCACCCCGTCACGGGGATTCGAACCGCCGACCTTCTGATCAGCAAGCCCAAGAGGCTTAGTGGTTTAGATCACAGTGCCACCCCACCTGTGTCCCAGTGGAGGACATCCCATTTTGAGGCTGCTATTTCTCCTCGCTCCTGCTTTGAACCCTGATATCTCACCATTGGCCAGCCACTCTGGGAGGCTTCCAACATATATAAAAACATAATAAAGCATAATAAAACATTACACATTAAAAAGCTTCCCTATACTGTACAGTGGGACCTCGACTTACGACGATAATGCATTCCGACGCAATTTTCGTAAGTCGAAAACATTCGTAAGTCGAATCCCCATAGGAATGCATTGAGCGAAAAAAATTCGTAAGTCGAAAATTCGTAAGTCGAAAAAATCCTATTAAAGCGGCCGCGACTTCCATTCGTAAGTCGAAAAATTTGGTTGCGGCGGCCATTTTGTTTCTCCCGGAAGTCATTCGTAAGTCGAAAAACACATAAGTCGAATCGCTCGTAAGTCGAGGTCCCACTGTACAGATGCCTTCAGATGTCTTCTAAAGGTTACATAGTTACTCCTTAACATCTGATGGGTGGGCGTTCCACAGGGTGGGTGCCACTACCGAGAAGGCCCTCTGCCTGGTTCCCTCTTCCCAGGAAACTTCCAGTGTGTGGTTAGGATGGGGCTAAGGGTTTTTTGTCAAGGCCTTCTTAGAAAATAGGAGTTTGCAATAAGAATATGAAGAGAGGGGGCTCGAGAAAATAGGAGATAAATCAAAAGGCGAAACATAAAATCCTAAATGTTATAATTAAATCTGTGCTTCAAGATCCTATGTCTCTTTTTCTGAATGCTACCCTTCTGTGGTCCTCAGGCCACAGCCAGAATTTGGGGGGGGGGGAGTGTGTGTCAGGCATTTACCAAGGCGCACACATCGCTGAGGAGCGAAACCACGTGGCTCCCTGCCACCATCTTAGGAACTCCAGAATCGGCCTCACAGAAAGTCAGGTTCTTGGTTAAGAGCGGCGGACTTGTAATCTGGTGAACCGGGTTCATGTCTCCGCTCCTCCACATGCAGCTGCTGGGTGACCTTGGGCTAGTCCCACTTCTCTGAAGTCTCTCAGCCCCACTCACCTCACAGAGTGTTTGTTGTGGGGGAGGAAGGGAAAGGAGAATGCTAGCAGCTTTCAGACTCCTTCGGGTAGTGATAAAGCGGGATATCAAATCCAAACTCTTCTTCTTCAATATGCGACTGGCAGCCACCCAGAATAGGAACCAATTACTAGGGGCCCCTAAAAAATTTGAGGGGGGGCCACACCACCCAAAAAAAAGGTTGGTGGGCATTGCTATTTCAATGGTGTGCATGTGCCCTGCCATGTCATTGATTACATACCCGGTAATCTGGCCCCTCAATATTTTATTCATTTTGGCACCCCTGCCACCCACAAGTCTCGTTCAGGTGATTGGTGGAAAAGGCTGCAGAACAGCCGGGAATAACGTGTGCTTTTTCTGACGACAGAGATCATGGTTCGTTTTGACAGGGGCCAGATTACCGGGTAGGCTAGCAATGCCCTAGGTGACAGCTTGGGTTTTCAGTCCAAATCTAGTAATGGGTGCTGAAACCGACCCGAGGCTAATGCTGAAAAAACATTGTGCCTGTTTTCACAGAACCTTACTTCCAAAAACAAGCACATCCATTGCACTAGAAAGCATGGATAGGTCCAAGGGCGCTGTCTAGCCTTTTGCGTGCTCGTTGAAAACCAGGAAGCTGTTCTTTACAATAATAACTAAAAATGGAAAGCGTAATGCTGGTGGTCAACAAAAGAGGCTCAAAGACTCTCTCAAGGCAAATCTTTAAAAATGTAGTATAAAAACCGACAACTGGGGAACACTGGCCTGTGAGTGCTCCAGTTGGAGAACAGCCTTTACCAAAGGTTTCATGGGCTTTGAAGACACTCGAACTCAGGACGAAAGGGAGAAATGTGCTAAGAGGGAGGCACGCTTGGCAAACCCTCGCCATGATCAACACCCGCCTGGAAACCTATGTCCTCACTGTGGAAGGATGTGTGGATCCAGAATTGGCCTCCACAGTCACTTACGGACTCACTCTTAAGACCATGTTCATGGAAGACAATCTTACTCGGCTATGAGTGATCGCGTAATAATAATAATAATAATAATAATAATAATAATAATAAATCGTGTCCCAGCCACTCTGAGCTGCTTCCAGAAACATAATAAAACACCCAACATTGAGAACTTCTCTATACAGGGCTGCCTTCAGATGTCTTCTAAAGGTTGTATAGTTAACTTATCTCCTTGACATCCGATGGGAGGGCGTTCCACAGGGTGGGCGCCACTACCGAGAAGGCCCTCTGCCTGGTTCCCACAGGTATCCCTCTCCCCCAGAACCAAGATGGGTTGGCGCATCAGGAAACCCTTTGCATCTCACAACTATGGGTGTGTTTGGGGGTAGGTCAAATAAGGTGGGATAACAGGAGGAAAAGCCATGCCAAGGATTCTGGGGTTTGGGGGTGGGTGACATAACAGGGGCCACAACCCAAACGCAAGGCAGGCAGGCAGGTATACAACTCCGGATCACAAGCAGGGCAAATATACGTGCCTGTACTTACACGAGTTGGCTTCATGCTTTTTTTGGGTGGTCCGCAGTCCCTCGTTCCTTTCCGCTGCCCAGTGAAGGGACCAGCAGTTAAGTAAAATGTCCGCAGGCACTGCCGCTCGCCCTGCCCTCGAAATAACTGAGCATGCAGCTCCCAGGGTTAATCGGGACATTGCTGCTAACATTAGACAGCAAAGCCATGTAATCGCTTCGGGGAGGTATTCAAAGCCACCTTCAACTTTGGAGGCAGCTGATACTGCTGGTGCGCTCTCTCTCTCTCCCTCCCTCTCCCTCTCTCTCTCTCTCTCTCTCTCTCTCTCTCTCTCTCTCTCTCTCTCTCCCTCTCTCATGCACACACACACACACACACACACACACCCTTGCTCTGGTGCAGAATCAAAGAATCATAGAATTGCAGAGTTGGAAGGGACCCCGAAGGGTCATCGAGTCCAACCCCCTGCCACGCAGGAGTCACAGCTAAAGCATCTGTGACAGACGGCCACCCAACCTCTGCTTTAAAACTGCCAATGAGGGAAGGGAGTCTGTTCCACGGTTGGACAGTCTGTCGGAAAGTCTTTCCTGATTTTAGTCATAGAGTTGGAAGGGACACCCAAAGTCATCTAGTCCAACCCCCCCCCCACAACGCAGGAATCTTTTAGTGGGACAATGATGCGTGGTAGGAAGGAGAAGACTGGGAGGAGGTAACAGGGCTTAGAGACCTGGGAGAGTCTGTGGCAGAGAGAAGTTCAGGATCAGAGGCAGAAGCTAAATAATAATAATAATAATTTATTATTTATATCCTGCCCATCTGGCCGGGTCTCGGAGAGGGGGAGGAGGGAGGCCAAGAATCATAGAATCGTAGAGTTGGAAGGGACCCCAAGGGTCATCTGGGCCAACCCCCTGCAATGCAGGAATCTTAGCTAAAGCATCCTTGACAGATGGCCATCCAACCTCTGTTTAAAAAACTCCAAGGAAGGAGAGTCAGGCAGAGGTGAGTCAGGCCGGGGACGAGTCAAGGGTGTCTTCCCCTCCTGCTGCAACAAGCTCCCTGCCCTGTCTCCCAGAACCAGAAGAGGGCTGAAATGAGTGGAGCAGTGACAAGCTGCATGCAGGCACAGTCTCTGCTTGGGAAAAGCCTTGGAGAGGAGGGGACGTAGACGGCTGTGGGGAGGTAGGGACTTTCTTGTCTTGGCAACTGATTTCATGCAGTAAGACCCATGGAGAATGGGCTGCTGTGCTCATAAAGACCTGATGCTCAGCCAATTCTGTGAAGATTATGTTTCTGCTAATAAACAACATTCAACGGAGTGATTTAGTCGTACCTTGGATCTTGAACGCCTTCGCTCCCGAACAAATCGGCTCCCGAACAATTAAAACCCGGAAGTGAGTGTTCTGGTTTTCAAACGATTTTTGGAAGCTGAACGCCCGATAGGGCTTCCGTGGCTTCTGATTGGCTGCAGGAGCTTCCTGCAGCCAATTGGAAGCCACACATTGGTTTTCGAACGTTTTGGAAGTCAAACGGACTTCCGGAATGGATTCTATTTGACTTCCAAGGTACGACTGTACTTCCGGCTCACTCTTTGACATTGTATTAGTTCTTATACACAGTGGCCCACTCTATCGTCCAACCAGGCAAGGAAAAGACATTATCAGTGTTTGAGGGAACAGGCCAGCCAGGCCTGGATGACTGCATTCGGCCCCCGATCTTATTGATTTGTTAGATTTCCTTTCCGCTTTTAATTCAAATGATTCCCAAAGCGGCTTACAAACAATGAATAGCAATGGTATGATAGCTCATAAGAGAACAGCACAAATACAGCACAAATCGTACGGAATAATAAACAAATTGTAAGAGAAACAATTGCAATCTGTGAAACACTGTTAATGAAGCAGCAACTAAAAAAATAAGCTAAACATCACAATTAAAGCAAAAGTCATATTATACGATTAAAAAAATACGGCATTTTTAATCTATAAAACAATGTCAACAACATTAGCAGAATAGCAGCCAAAAGATAAACCAAACACTGTTAAGTTTATGCACACATTCTCCACGCCCTGTGGCTCATAATCTCTCACTCTGTTGAGCCGCCAACAAACAACAACAACAACAACAACAACAATAGTACCCTGCCCATCTAACTGTGTTAAAGATACATACACATAAGAAGAAGAAGAGTTTGGATTTGATATCCTGCTTTATCACAATAGGGACCCAGGTGGCGCTGTGGGTTAAACCACAGAGCCTAGGGCTTGCCGATCAGAAGGTCAGCGGTTCAAATCCCTGCGACGGGGTGAGCTCCCGTTGCTTGGTCCCTGCTCCTGCCCACCTAGCAGTTCGAAAGCACAGCAAAGTGCAAGTAGGTAAATAGGAACTGCTCCGGCGGGAAGGTAAACGGCGTTTCCGTGCGCTGCTCTGGTTCACCAGAAGCGGCTTAGTCATGCTGGCCACATGACCCGGAAGCTGTACACCGGCTCTCAGCCAATAATGCGAGATGAGCGCGCAACCCCAGAGTCAGACACGACTGGACCTAATGGTCAGGGGTCCCTTTACCTACCTTTACCTTTATCACTACCCGAAGGAATCTCAAAGGGTTAACAATCTCCTTTCCCTTCCTCCCCTACAACAAACACTCTGTGAGGTGAGTGAGGCTGAGAGACTTTAGAGAAGTGTGACTAGCCCAAGGTCACCCAGCAGCTGCATGTGAAGGAGCAGGGAATCGAACCCGGTTCACCAGATTACGAGTCTACCGCTCTTAACCACTACACCACACTGGTGCTCTATTTATAATGCTTATAGCAGCAGCAGCTTCCTTGGGCTGGAGGTGGGACAGCACAGGTCCTAACCAACCGCCACCTGATGGCAAACAGGGTCTCTCTCCCCTCCCAGGTCTTCCTCTGGAAACTGCTCCCTTAGAAAGGCTCCTAGGGCTGGAGGTGGGGGCAAGGCAGGTGGGGAAAGACATTGCCTGGTGGCCAGCACAAAACCTCCCTCCCCTCTCCTGGGCCCTGAGGTTCTCGGTCCCCATACGGACCGGCAGCCACTCTCTGGAATTTCAAACTGAGGTCTCTCCAAGCCATGCCCAGAGATGCCAAGGGTTGAACCAAAGGTTGACCCTCTACCACTGAGCTACAGCCCATCCCTGTCAGCGGATGCTCCTGGGATACCGGTAACTCTACTGCAGATGTTTAGTTTCTGGGTCCAATTAATCCGAGGCCCTTCTTGGTTTGCCTCTTCCATGAGAGATCCAGAGGGTGGCAACACAAGAACCGGCCTTTTCTGTGGTGGCTCTCCACTTGTGTGACGCTCTTCCCAGGGAGGCTTGCCTGGTGCCTTCATTGCATATCATGAGGTGTCAGACAAAATTGTTTTCTATAGGCCTTTGGCCAATTAAACAATCTATGACTTTTTAAACTGGGAGGGGGGAGGGTTAAAAACTTCCCTAAACAGGGCTGCCTTCAAGTATTTTCTAAAGGTCATGTAGTTGTTTATCGCTTGACATCTGAAGGGAGGGCGTTACACAGGGCGGGCGCCACTACCGAGAAGGCCCTCTGCCTGGTTCCCTGTAGCTTTGCTTATCGCAATGAGGGAACCGCCAGAAGGCCCTCGGAGCTGGATCTCAGTGTCCGGGCTGAACGGTGAGGGTGGAGACGCTCCTTCAGGTATACAGGACCGGGCCGTTTAGGGCTTTAAAGCACTTTGAATTGTGCTCGGAAACGTACTGGGAGCCAATGTAGGTCTTTCAGGACCGGTGTTATGTGGTCCCAGCGGCCACTCCCAGTCACCAGCCTAGCTGCCGCATTCTGGATTAATTGCAGTTTCCGGGTCACCTTCAAAGGTAGCCCCACGTAGAGCGCATTGCAGTAGTCCAAGCGGGAGATAACTAGAGCTTTTTTCCTCCTAAAAAGTAAGGGGAAATGTCTGTGCGTCTTATGGAGCGAATGTGTGGTCCCTGGAGCTGAACTGCCCAGGGGCAAAAGCAGATCCTGCTTTTTAAAAAAAAAAATAGAGAGAAGGGGGTGTTGAAAGGAAGCCTGCTGAGCAGCTGCTCAGCAAATGATTGGGGAGAGAGATAAGGGAGAGAGATTCCAGCCCCGCCCCCTTGCAGAGGGAGGCTGTTTCCCCAGCGACATGTGACTGGCTGATTAGATTATCTGTCTGGAAACTGTAGAAATGGCTCCCTTTACTGAAGCTGCAGAACTGTGAGTTAAACCCCATAAAACAGGATTTTTTCCCTTTGCAAAGTAAGCGCAACAACTTTAAGAAAAAGGAATAACTACCGGTAGATGGGGACAGTGGCAGAGGAAGGGCCGCCCCGGGTGTCATCACTGAGGGGTGTGTGTGTGTGTGTGTGTGACAAAATGACACAAATATGAGCTTTAAAAATTAATAATAATAAAATTGGGCTCACGGAACTTTTTAGTAACAAAATGCAGCTGGCACTGGGCGCCACACCACAGCTACTCTGCTGGATGGGGACACCTGGATTGCTAGCAGCACATATGAAAAGGATCTAGAGGTCTTAGTAGACCACAAGCTTAACATGAGCCCACAGTGCGATGCAGCATCAAAAAAAGCGAATGCTATTCTAGGCTGCATCAAGTGTCCAGATCAAGGGAAGTCATAGTCCCGCTCTATTCTGCCTTGATCAGACGACACCTGGAATATTGTGTCCAGTTCTGGGTGCAACAGCTTAAGAAGGATGTTGACAAGCTGGAACGTGTGAAATTAAAAGGTACGCAAATTGCGTGTCGTTTGGCCACAACTTTATTAAAATACAAAATATGTGAGTGGTTGCTTAGGCATTGGTTCCGACTATCTGTCCCGCTTGGGACATAACTTACATTTGTCAGTAAAGGGAAAACACTTTGGGGAGAGAATGGGAGCCGGGGGTCGGACCCTCGCCTCTCCCCAAATGCTCCCAGGGGCTCTTGCGTGGCCCTGGTCCCCGACCGGGGGATATGGACAAAAGCATGGTGAGCCCCTGGATTCCTTTAACGGAATTCCCCGTGCAGCAGCAGCATTGGAGGGGCAGCCACAGCCAACCCTGACCCCTCCACCAACCAATTTAATAACATAACCAATGCCTAACCGCCAACCTTACAAGTTGTGACTAATTGCTACGCAGTAGGCGAAAACCAGATGGCACCAGCCAATCAGCCAAATGGAAAAATTCCTACCAGGCCCCTGCCCCAAAAGCAGACGACCCCATGACAGGCATAGCAAGGTCAACGCAGAGGCCCAAAAATAGGGAAGGGAGGGCGGGTGATCCGATGCACTCAGCAAAGAGGAATAACACGTTACGAACCAAACAATATATAGTCACTGGGCTGTCCATCAACAAATTGCAACATGAAAATCTCCCCAACGACACCCAGGACCCAATCACAGCAGTGGCCATCTATACGATCCCGCCCAGCAACACAGGGGTGACTTGTTGGTCCCCACCGCAACACGTGCTCTCCATGAAGGAGAACCCGCTTTGTTGAAATAATAATAAAAAAAGGATTCCTAAATGAAAGTAGGGCTTCCTCCCCCCCCCCCCCGCCACTCCTAATATAGCCGGAAGAGGTCACTTGCGAAGCAAAATGAGCGGCATCTTAGCCATGATTACCTGTGACAGGAGTCGAAGCATTAAGTACTTTAGCCTGACCCGGCAGGGTGGTTCACAGCTAAAGCAAGATAATGTCCAGCAGAATCTTTTAACTGCACGTGGAAGAATAAGACTGACAGTGCAATAATCTGTGGGCGAAGGGATCTCCCGGTGATGAGGCATAAATTCACAGGTGGAGCTTAATTCAGGGTTTCTGGGCCAGTTTGCAATAACAGGTGCGCTGAACTACACAACAGCTTGCAAGGAGGAACTTTTCATATTGCATTTCTCTGGCACTTTTGCTAAGAGAGAAAGTCTGCAGCCCCACAACACCCCAAGGGTGGGGAACCTCTGGTTCAGAGTGCCATATGCGGCCCTCGAAATCTCTTTATGTGGCCCGTGGAACTCTTCCCAGGCCACACCCCTCTCTCCTCAGGCCACACCCCTCACTGCCCCCCATGCTTCCTGAAGTGGTTTTTCTTCCCTGGGGTGTCTCCTTGAGCTCTGATCATGCCTTTTGCATGCCAGGCTGGAGGGCAGAGAGGGGCTCTCTGAGCATGTGCAGAAACCAGCCTACTGAGCTAAGGTGACGTTTGCATCCATTTGATTGCTTCGCCCACTTTCGCACCTCGCCCAGAACTAGAGAGCTCGTTTTGAAAGAGGAAGTTCAGCACACCCCCGCAGGAAGAAATTCCACTTCGCGTTCATCCGTTTGCAAAATGAATTAGTTATAATAATCCTATATAATAAACTTGCTGTGTCCCTGCATCCGTTCTGTGTGCCACGGAAGTGTGCTACTGCGCATGTCCGGGATGCACACGGAAGCAGGGATTGGAGCGGGCGGAGAGGGGGGCGTGTCCGCGAGGCAGCGGCGGCGCACGCGCGTTCTCAGTTGCGCCAGCGCTGCTGCCTCGCACGGAGGCAGAGACCAATCCCCGCGGCTCGCCGCCGCTACCGCCGCCGCTACAGCCGCCGCCGGGGAAAAAGAAGAAGGGGGAGGGAGCCCATCTCCACCCCCCAGCGGCCGCTGTTCTGCCTCCTCCTGCCTCCTCCTCCTCTAGCGCCCGTTATGTAACGGGCTAACTTCAACTAGTATAATAATAATAATTTATTATTTGTACCCCACACATCTGGCTGAGTTTCTCCTACCACTCTGGGCGGCTCCCAATCGAGTGTTAAAAACAATTCAGCATTAAATATAAAAATAACAAACTTAGTTGGTTTCTAAGGTGCTACTGGAAGGAATTTTTTAATTTTGTTTTGCTTACTTGGGAGTAAATTAGTGGGCCTCAAAATTACTTGGCTCTGCAAAGCAGAGCTGGCTGGGGCTGATGGGAACTGTAGTCCAAAACATTTGGCGGGCATTAGGTTGGGGAAAGCTGCCCTGCAGCAACCAGTTCTGGCCATACAGAGCCATCCTGAGCATGGTTACTCAGAAGTAAATCCCACTGGGCTCTTTGGCTCTCACTAAATTGAGTTTAGGATCGTAACCTTAGGACCAGGCTAAATGTTATATGAAACTTCAATGACCGGAGATTCTAACATATGTGTTTTTTAAACCGCCCCCATATCTGAAAACTTTGTGGAAAGGGAAACAATGTCCAGTTGCAATTTGGGGGGGGCAATGAAAACATTCTACCTGGAACTGGCTCCCAGCTAGGGAAGAAATTTGATTTAAATGCAAACCTAATTCTCACGTTCGAAACAATATGAGACATGGCCACCCTATATTTTGAAATGCAGTTCTGCAGCCGAGTTACATATACGGTACAGAAATGCATATATGCTAAGTTCAAGTGTGTGTGGACGTAAGTGAATATTAGTGAAAATACCACAAGGCAACACATTATATGAGGAAGCATGTCATTGCAAAACTGTGTACGTTAGGTGAAATTGCATTCAAAAATATCAGGAGAAATTTGCACCCAAAGTTGGTGTATAGTTGGGCCTAGGAAGTGCGTTCCAAAGGGCTGCAAAAAAGGACCCCATTCTGGCACCTGTCATTTTGGCAGCTCTCGATGTCTGGGGTCATCAGAGGATTTGCGGCCTTCCACCCCCCCCTCCTCTGAGTCTGCCCTTTCTTTTCTACCTTATAGGTTTTAGGGGAACATAAAGTATTGCGCCCAGGGGGTGCTGGTGGGACAGAAGGCAAGGAGCTGAGCAGCAGGTGGCGCCAGAGAGCCAATGACAGGCAGAGCCAACTCTTTCCAGTTTGTCCCCATCCTTCTTCCTGCTGAGTTCTAAAGGGGCAACGTTGAGATTAAGCCAACAGGCAGTTCCGCCCTCTAGCAAGTAAGATGGCAAGCAGGTGAGAGATGGTTGAGGACAGGTGGCGGTTGGTGGGGCAGTGCCCCATGTACCTTTATGGACTAGCCCCCACTGAGGGAGCTGGGTCTGTTCAGTCAGGAAAAGAAGAGACCGAGAGGAGATATGAGAGCCATCTCCAAATATCTCCAGGGCCGTCGCATGAAAGATGGAGCAAGCTTGTTTTCTCCTGCTCCGGAGGAGCGTCTCCACCCCCATCGTCCAGCCCAGACACTGAGGTCCAGCGCCGAGGGCCTTCTGGTGGTTCCCTCACTGCAAGGTTACAGGAAACCAGGCAGAGGGCCTTCTCGGTGGTGGCGCCCGCCCTGTGGAACACCCTCCCTTTAGATGTCAAGGAAATAAATACGGTACTATCTGACTTTTAGAAGGCATCTGAAGGTAGTCCTATTTGGGGAAGTTTTTAATGTTTGATGTTTTGTTGTGTTTTTAATATCCTGTTGGGAGCCGCCCAGAGTGGCTGGGGAGGCCCGGCCAGATGGGCGGGGTATAAGTAATAAATTATTATTATTACTAGTTGAATTCAGCCCGTTGATAACGGGCTCTAGCGGGGGTGAGCGGGACCCGAGGCGCAGAGGCGGCCAGCGGCGGCGGCCGGGGCGAGGAGGTTGCGGGGCGGCGTCCTCGTCCTCCTCGCCGCCGCTGCCTCCAGGCTGGGCCGGCCGTCCTCCTCCTCCTCCTCGGGGCTCCTCCGTCGAGGTGGCAGCGGCAGCGGCGGCGGCCCGGCAATGGCGGCGGCGCAGTTTCGCCCGGCCGGAAGTGTCTCTGCGTCGTCCCGCCCCCCTCTCCGCCCCCTCCAATCCCTGCGTCCCCGTGTGACATGCGCAGAACGCACTTCCGTGACACACGGAAAAGCAGGGACATAGCAAGATTATTATATAGGATTCAAACACACACACAAAATAACTTTTAGGGAGGTTTTTTTTAAAGGGGGGTTGTTATCAATATTAATTTTGTGTATCTTTATCTTAGATCTTATTATGATTTATGTATGATTTATGATGATGATGATGATGATGATTATTACTGCAGCGCAGGGGGTTGGACCACTAGATGACCCCCGGGGTCCCTCCCAACTCTGCAGTTCCATGAGACTATGCTTCTACGACTGCACTTGTGATCCTGTCACCAGGAACACGACAGCTGCAGAGATCCTTTAGATGGCCATCGGGTGACAACCAAGGGAGGACCTTTTCTTTGGCGGGCTCAGCACTCTGGAATAGACTCTGCCCAGAAATAACGCATGTGCTGACTCGGTTTCAGTATAGGGGAAGGTCCAGGGCTGGCCCACCCATGAGGTGAGGTGAGGAAGTTGCCTGGAGGTGTGGCAGATCCAGTCTCCAAGGAGCTGTGCACCCTCCTGCCTCCTCTTCTACCTCCTCTGCTGTGCACCTAATGCTAAACTATTTCCAAAATTATTTTATAGAACATATTCAGAGCCTTCTGCAAGAGAGACAGGCAACATCCGTTGAATGCCTGTGTAATACCTGCTGCAGAATTTCTATAGCACAGCTACAGGGAACCTTTGTTCCTCCAGATGTTGCTGTACTACAACTCCCAGCACCCCTGCTTGCTGGAGAAGATGGGAATTGAAGTCCAGCAACATCTGGGACCGAGAACTCCCAGAAGTGCAAGCTGGATTTCGAAGGGGCAGAGGAACCAGAGACCAAATTGCAAACATGTGCTGGATTATGGAGAAAGCTAGAGAGTTCCAGAAAAACATTTACTTCTGCTTCATTGACTACGCAAAAGCTTTTGACTGTGTCGACCACAGCAAACTATGGCAAGTTCTTAAAGAAATGGGAGTGCCTGATCACCTCATCTGTCTCCTGAGAAATCTCTATGTGGGACAAGAAGCTACAGTTAGAACTGGATATGGAATAACTGATTGGTTCAAAATTGGGAAAGGAGTACGACAAGGCTGTATATTGTCTCCCTGCTTATTTAACTTATATGCAGAATTCATCATGCGAAAGGCTGGACTGGATGAATCCCAAACCGGAATTAAGATTGCCGGAAGAAATATCAACAACCTCAGATATGTTGATGATACAACCTTGATGGCAGAAAGTGAGGAGAAATTAAATAACCTTTTAATGAGGGTGAAAGAGGAGAGCACAAAATATGGTCTGAAGCTCAACATAAAAAAACTAAGATAATGGCCACTGGTCCCATCACCTCCTGGCAAATAGAAGGGGAAGAAATGGAGGCAGTGAGAGATTTCACTTTCTTGGGTTCCATGATCACTGAAGATGGTGACAGCAGTCACAAAATTAGAAGACGCCTGCTTCTTGGGAGAAAAGCAATGACAAACCTAGACAGCATCTTAAAAAGCAAAGACATCACCTTGCCGACAAAGGTCTGTATAGTTAAAGCTATGGTTTTCCCAGTAGTAATGTACGGAAGTGAGAGCTGGACCATAAAGAAGGCTGATCGCCGAAGAATTGATGCTTTTGAATTCTGGTGCTGGAGGAGACTCTTGAGAGTCCCATGGACTGCAAGAAGATCAAATGTATCCATTCTGAAGGAAATCAGCCCTGAGTGCTCACTGGAAGGACAGATCCTGAAGCTGAGGCTCCAATACTTTGGCCACCTCAAGAGAAGAGAAGACTCCCTGGAAAAGACCCTGATGTTGGGGAAGATGGAGGGCAGAAGGAGAAGGGGATGAAAACTGCGGGAGGCAGTGGAAGACAGGAGTGCCTGGCGTGTTCTGGTCCATGGGGTCATGAAGAGTCGGACACGACTAAACAACAACAACCAACCTGCAATATTTATGAAAAGGAAAAGAAAGCGAGAAATTCTCAGGATACCACACACGTCATGCCAGATATTAGATACTATTCCACCACATAAGCTTTTGACTCAATCAGGCAACCAACCAAGAAACCCATTCAGCGTCAGAATTAGGATCGCTGCCAACTTAAGCCACAGCACCCATGACCCGTTAACAGGGCTGCTCTGGAGTAAATGAGCTGAGGATCGGAGCCCTGTCCCCATAGACCCCAACAGCACAAGGCTTAAGCCCAAATTCTCGGATAAAAGCCAGTTGCAGTTCGACATTTAGCATCCTGACAAATCTAAAACGCATCTCATTCTTGACTTACCAAGGTCACCCAAGGACATCCCTTAGATCTGAGCTCAGACCCAAAACGGAGCCTTTCTCCTCTTCCTGGGAACAGTGTAGAAAATCCACAGTTTCCAGAACAAAAATTGCTTTCAGACTGAAAAGGTCTCTACAGTTTCTGGGGGGTGACCCATTGTTTCCCCCCAAGTCTGGCCGGAAGGGGTTTTACGGTGGTCCCGGACTCAATCCACCCTTTCCCCTCCGGGATCCTGGATTCATCCTGGGCTACGTGAGAGGAGGCCTGTTTCTCCGGAAAAGCGAGAAGAAAGTGGTCGGTCCCTCTAGCTGGGCAATGGCCACTCTGAATAGGATTAGGATGAGGAGAAAAGCTGCTTACAGGCCAGGCACCATCTGCAAACTCATGCGAGTAATGAGGTTATGGAGATTATTCGTATCCTGGTGGGTGAAGCAGGTTGCGGGCCTCCAAAAAAAATCACCAACGCCTTTTCTTTGCAAGAGTTAAGTCATGATGGACACAATGTTTGGACACAATGGCTCTATATTGCCTCTGGGATCAGATACAGTCGTACCTTCGTTTTCAAGCAGCTTAGTTATCAAACGTTTTGGCTCCCGAACACCGCAAACCCGGAAGTGACTGTTCCGGTTTGCGAAGCATTTTTGGAAGCCGAACGTCCGATGGGGCTTCCACAGCTTCCGATGGGCTGCGGGCCCTAGTAGGACCAACTTTTTTTTTTTTTTTTAATAATATTTATTGATTTTACACATTTAAAATAAACAAATAGACAAACAAGACAAACACAACAAATTCAAACAAAATACATCAATCTATTCTATTCTCATTCCTTAGTTCCTTAACATTTTGTTATTGTGACTTCCTCCTGTCTATCCTTCTGTCCAATAACTTTATCTTAATTCTATTGGCAATTTCCTTAATCCTTTAAATTTATACTTCTCTATCTTCAACACTTTAACATTCTATCCTTACATTTCATTTCATCTATTAATTATCTTTTCTTTATATTTCTAATCATATCACTCACAATCTTCTATTTTTCTTAACTTCATATTAAAAACATTTATACAATTCTATTTATATTTCTGCTACTTTTCAATTAATCTAATTTTAATCTGTAATACTATTTCAGCTTCAACATCATTTCTATACTTTATAATATTTTCTAAGATAATCTTTAAATTTTCTCCATTCTTCTTCCACTGCATCCTCCCTCTGGTCGCGGAGTCTCCCGGTCAGTTCAGCAAGTTCCATATACTCCATCAATTTCATCTGCCATTCTTCTAGGGTTGGTAAATCCTTTGTCTTCCAGTATTTTGCAATCAATATTCTTGCTGCAGTTGTGGCATACATAAAGAAAGTGTGATCTTCTCTTGGTATCTCGTGGTGGATCATCCCTAGCAGGAAGGCCTCTGGTTTCTTTACAAAAGTGTTTTTAAACACTTTCTTCAGTTCATTATAAATCACTTCCCAGAAGACTTTCAGCTTTGGGCATGTCCACCACATATGATAAAATGTTCCTTCCGTGGTTTCACACTTCCAACATTTATTGTCCTGCAGATGATAGATTTTGGCCAACTTTACTGGCTAGTAGGACCAACTTGGCCAGTTAGCCCTGGTGATCATTTCCTTCTTCTTCCCCAAAAAGACCCTTGAATTTTTTAATTTTATTGATATTGATGCTGCATTTTTATGTTGTACTTTATGCTGTTTTGTGCTGTTCTTAAGTGGCATTTTAATCAATGTTTTATATTTGCTGTTAGCCGCCCTGAGCCCAGTTTTTAAACCGGGAAGGGCGGGGTATGTATAAAAATTTATTATTATTTATTTATTCCTCACTTGCAGTGGCATAGCATGGCTTGCCAGTGCCCGCGACAAGGAAAGTATTGCACACCCTAAGGCAGGTATTGCACCCTTAACCGGTGCTTCCGGTGGGGGTTGCTGGGTGGCCAAGGGATACAAGGGCCCACCCTCTACCAACTCCTGCTCAGTGTGCTGCTCAGGTGAGGTGGGTGGGGAGGAGGGGGAGCCCCTCTGGTCAGGGCAGCAGCAGCAGAGGCAACCCCCTATTTTTTGCACCTGGGACAATCACCCCAGTAGTAAATCCCGCCCCCCAACGTGGAAGAAGCTTCCTGGTGTATAATAGAACATCTCTACTCTCATTGGAGAAATGTTGGAGGCTATGAGCTATCAGTCACACTGACCCAGATCACAAACTAAACAACTCTGGATACGGTTTACAAAAATTCATTAACAACGATGTACAAAAAATCTTAAATGATATTTAGAATGCCCAAGTAATAATATAATATAACAATATTCTTGCAATAATAATAATAATAATAATAATAATAATAATAATAATACCACCCCACCCAGCCACTCTGGGCATCTCCCAACAGAATATTAAAAACACAATAAAACATCAAACATTTAAAAATTTGTCGCACCAGCAACAAATATATACATAGAGAGTTATTTTATTATTATTATTATTTTGGCATTGTAAATATCATTTAAGACTGTATGTAATAGAAGGTGTTTAATTTTTGTACATTTTCCTGGACATCACCGGGATTTCTAAGGCGGAATTGACATCTGAGGTGCTTTGTCCTGGATCTTAGGAAAGTCAATCGAAAATTGGGGGGGGGGGGAGTTTTCCAAAAATAGCGAAGCTCAACAACTTTTGGGACATCCTGGTTTTTACTTAAAAAACTCATTTAAACCATATACAGAGTTATTTAGCTTGTGATATTCTACACTAACCCAGGCAAATGAAGAGTCCCACGACCGTCATGTTGGGGGGGGGGGGGAAGAGAACTGTAACTCAGTGGTAGAACAAAGAAAGCTTTGGGTTCAGTCCAAAGGTGCTGCCGGGAGCATCCTTCATCTAAAAACCTGAAGAGGCTCTGCTGGCCATTGTAGGCGATACGGAGACAAATTGGCCTGACTCTGCACACACGGCAGCTTCCTGGGTCCCTAGGCTACTTGGGAGTGCATTTGACGATGGCCCTGCAGCTGCGCCGGAGTGATCTGTATCCCCTGGGCCTCTTCCTTGTCTGTAATAATCAGCAGCCTTAATCTGAAATCCTGATTATCCTGGAGGTTTTAGGCCTCAAGCACGTAGCATTCTCCTGCCCTGAAGTTTATGCAAGCCGAAGGGCTTCTAAGACCGGGAGGAGAGAAGGTACCCAACGCTCTCTCTTTGCAATTCTGATGCCCCTTGATGCACCACCGCAGGGTTTCACCACCGTCATCATAGAATGGTAGAGTTGGGCTGCATCAATAGGAGTATAGCATCTAGATCAAGGGAAGTAATAGTACCACTGTATTCCGCTCTGGTCAGACCTCACCTGGAATACTGTGTCCAGTTCTGGGCACCACAGTTCAAGAAGGATACTGACAAGCTGGAACGTGTCCAGAGGAGGGCAACCAAAATGGTCAAAGGCTTGGAAACGATGCCTTATGAGGAACGGCTTAGGGAGCTGGGTATGTTTAGCCTGGAGAAGAGAAGGTTAAGGGGTGATATGATAGTCATGTTCAAATATATAAAAGGATGTCACATAGAGGAGGGAGAAAGGTTGTTTTCTGCTGCTCCAGAGAAGCGGACACGGAGCAACGGATTCAAACTACAAGAAAGAAGATTCCACCTAAACATTAGGAAGAACTTCCTGACAGTAAGAGCTGTTTGACAGTGGACTTTGCTGCCAAGGAGTGTGGTGGAGTCTCCTTCTTTGGAGGTCTTTAAGCAGAGGCTTGACAGCCACCTGTCAGGAATGCTTTGATGGTGTTTCCTGCTTGGTAGGGGGTTGGACTGGATGGCCCTTGTGGTCTCTTCCAACTCTAGGATTCTATGGAAGGGACCCCCAACGGTCATTTAGTCCAGCCCCCTGCAATGCTGGAATCTCAACTAGACCGTACATGACTGATGGCCACCCAATGTCTGCTTAAAAACCTCCATCTTCAATACGCGTCAGGTGATATCGGCTGCAGTTCTACGAAGCGAGAACATCCTTTTTTCCCAGTGATTTTTTTTTTTAAAAAGGAAAAAGCAAACGCAGATCGTGCTTACTTTTATATTTTAAAAAGAAAATGATAGTTGGCTGTATTTATTTATCTATTGCATCTACACCCCACGTTTTCCTCCAAGGAGGTTCAATGGTTCTCCTGTTCCCCAGTTAATTCCAGTAACAAACCTCTTATTGTCAGGTGATGCTGAGAATCAGTGGCCCAGGCTCACCCAGTGAGCTTCATGGCTGAGCGAGGATTTGAACCCAGGTCTCTCCCAGCTCCTAGTCCAGCACTCTAACCATTGCACCATGCTGTCTCTCCAAAGTGCATGTAGTCCTTTTAGAGTTCAAAGCACTTTATCTCCGAATCCTTATGACAGCCACGAATGCTAAGAAAGTCAGTATTATTGCCCCTTATATCACAGTTGAGGGGTTTGCATGATAGATTGGGGCTGTTTTTTCTTTTCTTTTTAACGGAGGAACGTCTGAGCCCCTGAGTGGTACAGTCCAGACACAGGTCAAACCCTCTCACTGAGGACTAGGGCCTTGGGCCTGTCCACACCAGGGCAAAATGTAGGGTTGCCCAAGACTTTTCTCCCTTTAAATGCAGGTTATTGGGGTGGTGGTTTTTTTTTGGTTTTTTTTACACTAGCCTTTTTGGGACATTCCAAACATAAAAAGACACCTGCATTCAAATGGGGGATAGCTCAGTTGGCAGAGCGTGAGACTCTTAATCTCAGGGTTGTGAGTTCGAGCCCCACATTGGATGAAATATTTCTGCATTGCAGGGGGGCAGGACTAGATGATCTTTGTGGTCCCTTCCAACTCTATGGTTCTATGAAGTATGGGGCATCACTGGGGAGGATGCAATGGACAGTGAAACAGGCTAGTACAAATCCACATTTTGGCCTGGTGTGGACAAGCCCTAGGTCACTTTCCCAAGAGAAAAAAAAAACACCATTCCAATTCATTGGGAAGGGTGCAATAAACTTGCAATCATCATCATCATCATCATTTTATTACTTATAGCCCACCCAGTGGGCTTGTAGACAGTGTGGTGTAGTGGTTAAGAGCGGTAGTCTTGTAATCTGGTGAATCGGGTGTGCGTCTCCTCTCCTCCACATGCAGCTGCTGGGTGACCTTGGGCTAGTCACACTTCTCTGAAGTCTCTCAGCCCCACTCACCTCACAGAGTGTTTGTTGTGGGGGAGGAAGGGAAAGGAGAATGTGAGCCGCTTTGAGACTCCTTCAGGTAGTGAGAAAGCGGGATATCAAATCCAAACTCTTCTTCTTCACCCATCAGGCTGGGTTGCCCCAGCCACTCTATTGCAACACGCATATAAAAACATCAAACATTAAAAACTTCCCGAAAAAGGGCTGCCCTCAGATGTCTTCAGAAGTTGCGCTGTTATTTATCTCCTTGACATCCGTTGGGAGGGCGTTCCATAGAGCGGGCGCAACTCCCGAGAAGGCCCAACTGTTTTACGAGAACCACAGTGAAAGCGTCATGCTCAGCTGTCTCTGTGTGAATTCATCTTCCTTGCAGACAGAGGGTTGTTTGGGGCTGTCAGAAAACTGGCCATATGTCTGTTTTCCAAAGTTTGAGCTGCAGAATGGCACCCTTGGCAAGACTTGGCATCCTAGACCCTTCCCCAAATTGCCAAGGGTCCTGATATTGCAGGCTGGCACTTTTGTTTGTGGGCTGCCTTTGTTTCCCGCTTGCTGCATTCACCTGAAGCTGCCTAATCTGGAACGGTGAGCGTCTAACAGAACCTTTCCTTTTCCCTATTCATTCCATGGTTGTGCATCACAAGCCAGCGTCTCCTAGCAACCAGTCCCGGGAAGGATGGCCAAATTATCAGCAGAGGATGTCGAAGAAGTCCTCCAGCTGCCGGTAAATAAAAAAGGGAAGCAAAGTCAAGGCTGAGCTTTGCAGACAGGGGTGGAGGGGGCTGAGGCCGTCGCCCTGAAATGCAATACACGAAAGGCTTGCCAAGTTTCACTTTCTCAGGAACCAGAATATAAAGACGAGGCGGATTAATTTTGGGAACAAAAAAGTACCGGGTACCTGGCAGATTTGCACGAGGACACCTTTGTGCTGGGAGGGTCGTAGCTCAGCGGTAGAGCATCTGTTTTGTATGTAGAAAGTCCCAAGTCTGATCTTTGGCTAACTCCGACAGGGCTGGGAGAGCTTTTGTGTGCATGCACACTTCTTCAGATACCTGTATCTGAAGAAGTGTGCATGCACACGAAAGCTCATACCAAGAACAAACTTAGTTGGTCTCTAAGGTGCTACTAGGGGACCCAGGTGGCGCTGTGGGTTAAACCACAGAGCCTAGGGCTTGCTGATCAGAAGGTCGGCGGTTCGAATCCCTGCGACGGGGTGAGCTCCCGTTGCTCGGTCCCAGCTCCTGCCCACCTAGCAGTTCGAAAGCACGTCAAAGTGCAAGTAGATAAATAGGAACTGCTCTGGTGGGAAGGTAAATGGCGTTTCCATGCGCTGCTCTGGTTCGCCAGAAGCGGCTTTGTCATGCTGGCCACATGACCCAGAGGCTGTACGCCGGCTCTTGGCCTATAGAGCGAGATGAGCGCCGCAACCCCAGAGTCGGACACGACTGGACCTAATGGTCAGGGGTCCCTTTACCTTTACCTTTACCTTTTAAGGTGCTACTGGAAGGAATTTTTTTATTTTTTATTTTGGTTTTGACTACGGCAGACCAACACGGCTACCTACCTGTAACAGGGCTGGGAGAGTGAGACTCCTTGCCTGAAGCCCTGGAGAGCTGCTGCCAGCCAGTGTAGACAATATTGAGCTAGATGGAACAGTGATCTGTCTCAGCTTTCTGTGAGAATTCAAGTTTTGGAACTGAGTATTCAGGGTCAGGGCTGGATTTAGGTTGAATGAGGCCCTAAGCTACTGAAGGTAATGGGGCCCTTTATATGTCCAGCTGTCCTTTGTCAGCAACAAATTGTCGCTGTTTTTTGTGTTGAATATATGCTATATGTTAGTTTATGGACCTAATAGGTCCATAGGTAAAGGTAAAGGGACCCCAAACACAACGCAAAACACTGTTGCTGTATGTAGGTTTTGTTTTGTTTTTTATCTTATATTTTGGAAATGTGCATCCAGGTTTTTTTCCTTTAATTTTTTTGGGGCCCCCCAAGAGAGTGGGGCCCTAAGCTATAGCTTGTTTAGCTTATACAGTACATAAATCCGGCACTGTTCGGGGTCAACCGTTTGATATCTTCAATTGGGAGTGATTTTTCAGATTTGGTCGGATTTGCGAATGTTGTGTATAGTTTTTGCATGTATGTGGTTGAGACAGGGGGGAGAGAGGTCAAATTCTGACAACATAGTGCTCGGGGAAATAAAAAAATGACATGGCGGGATTCTTCTGATATGAAGAGTGCATTTATTTGTTTGCTAATTTATTCGGTTCACAAGCTGCCCTATAACACCTGCTCTCTGGGCAGCATGTAAGAGAAAACGACAATAAAGTTAGAAGTCACTGTTACAGGAAATACATTCATAAAGTGGCAAAGCCACACCTCTTTAATGAAGAACATCCGCTTTCTCATTGAGTTATGATATCTGAGGGTTCATTGCTGTATATCTATTGGTGATTATCTTTTAACGAAATCTATTATGGTGTCGTCAGTGATCTGCAGCTGATATCCACTCAGGCATAAATATAATAATAAACCAATGAACTGGTAGATTCCCAGTGTTGCCGAATGCCACAAAAGTCTCCTGCGCCTGTAACCCTCCTCCAAGTGCGGTATTAGCTGTGTGCATAACAAGGCCTCTTAAATGAAGGGCATAATTAACTGAGTCTTTAGGTGAATTAGCTTGAATACAGGGCAGATCGCAGCAGGAGTCTTTCGGATGCTGCTAATCTCTCTCCACGGCCCTTGGCATCAGGACTTTTGCACCCCTACTCCCATTTCATTTCCTGCTTTCAGAAAACCCATACTCTCTTTCACACACATATATAAATGCTAAAATGGAGCCATCCAGTTGGTTTGGACTACAGTTCCCATCAGCACCAGCCTGCCAACTGAGGAGAGTGTTTCATCAGCAGAAAATCTTGCCCAGCAACTGATGCAGACTAGCAGGTGTGGCTGATGATAGTTCCGGGGGGGGGGGGGGTTGAATCCAACAACATTGAGCCTATAGAATCTTAGAGTTGGAAGGGACCCCAAGGGTCATCTAGACCAACCCCCTGCACTGCAGGAATCTTAGCTGAAGCATTAAACTCTGCTTAAATACCTCTAAGGAAGGAGAGTCCATAACCTCTCTCTCTCTCGAGAGTGTTCCACTGTAGAACAGCTCTTACACAAAATTACCGTATTTTTCGCTCTATAAGGCGCACCTGACCATAAGACGCACCTAGTTTTTAGAGGGGGAAAGCCCCATTTTTTTGAGGATCAGCTCAAATTTGTGAAGCTTCTTTTGCAAAGAAGAAAAGCCCCATTTTTTGAGGCTCAGCTCAAATTTGTGCAACTTCTTTTGCAAAGGAGAAAAGCCCCATTTTTTAAGGATCAGCTCAAATTTGTGCAGCTTCTTTTGCAAAGGGAAAAAAATCCTGTATTATGGGGTTTAATTCACAGTTCTGCTGCTTCAGAAAAGGGAGCCATTTCTAGTTTCCAGATAGATAATCTAATAAGCCAGTCACATGTCGCTGGGGAAACAGCCTCCCTCTGCAGAACATTCAACAATGGAGGCCTGGGCAAGGGGCCGGGGCCGGAATCTCTCTCCCTTATCTCTCTCCTGATTGTTTGCTGAGCAGCTGCTCAGCGGGCTTCCTTTCAACACCCCCTTCTCTCTCTTTTTTTAAAAAAAGCACGATCTGCTTTTGCCCCTGGGCAGTTCAGCTCCAGGGACCACACATTCGCTCCATAAGATGCACAGACATTTCTCCTTACCTTTTAGGAGGAAAAAAATGCGTCTTATGGAGCGAAAAATACGGTATTCCGTACGTTGAGTCGGAATCTCCTTTCCTGTAACTTGAATCAATCGGTTCAGGTCCTCCCCTCCAGAGCAGGAGAAAACAAGATTGCTCCATCTTCCGTGTGACAGCCCTTGAGATATTTGAAGATGGCTCTCCAATCTCCTCTCAGTCTCCTCTTTTCCAGGCTAAACATACGCAGCTCCTTCAACCACTCCTCATAAGGCTTGGTTTCCAGACCCTTGATCATCTTGGTTGCCCTCTTCTGCCCACCTTCCAGCTTGTCAAATTGTGGTGCCCTGAGCTGGACACGGTATTCCAGGAGTGGTCTGACCAAGGCATCTTAAGTGGCGATGTGGGGCTTGAACCCAGGAACTTCTGTATTTGAACCATGCAATGTGTTGTAGCTCTGAGCTGTGGTTGTTAGCCTATAAGGGGTTGCGAAAGCCTGGATTTGTTTCCCCTTTTGTCAAGAGATCATCATCATTGTTAATTTGTTAATCACTTTCTACACAATCCGCTCAATGTGATGGACAAAAAACCCAGCAAAATAACAGTTGAAAACACTTAAAAAGGAGGCCATACGTTTCAAACAAAACTAAAACAATTCAAAACAGACACTCAAAATATGTAAGCTGCTTAGTTATTTTTCTTGAAATATGAATTAAGTAGTTGATTCATATATCAATCAATCAATCATCACAAAAACCGACATACTGCTTGATTGTAAACAACAACAACTAAGCCTCTCAAAGTGGTTTACAAAAAAGATAAAACAGTAAAATTATCAATAAGAAAAGTTAACAGGAATTATTTAAGACTTTTTTTTAAAAAAGTTAAAATGACTATAGGCTACAAACAGATTTAACCTTGCAACAGCTTTCTAAGCACTTGGGTAGGCATGGCCTGAACAGAAATGTTTTCAGCAAGCATCAAAAAGAGTACAATGAAGGTCTTTTGCCTGGTATCAATAGGCAGGGAGTTCCAAAGGGCAAAGTATTGCCACCCGAACATATCTGAGTTCTTACAAACGCGGATCAGGCAGTACGTGGCACCTGCCTTGCCGCCAGTTCCACCGAACGAAGGGGTCTATCATGGGGTAAGGCAATTTCATAGGCAGGCAGATAAAATATCACGGAGGGTTTCTGGGCGTGGGGCGGGTGGGTGTTTGGAATAACAGGCCTCAATGAGTTACTCACGTTTCTTCCCCCTTCATCCCAACCCCTCCATCAGCAGAAAGCGGGCCGCCAGCACCTGAGGGATTTGCTGGGGTGGGAAGAGTTTGACGAGGTCCGGAATCTGCGACAGAGCATCTCTCTCGACATCCATTACCGCAGCCTGGTGTTTGCCACAGAAAAAGGCTTGTCCTGGGTGGCTGTGGCGGAAGTAGGAAGGCTGGCAGGGGAGCTACTGGAGGAAACCGTAGGTGAGTCAAGCCAGCCAGATGAATGGCCTCTGCGGAAGGGGGGGGGAGGGAGAATTTCATTTTGCTCACTCATTTATTTACAGTGGTACCTTGGTTCTCAAACTCCGAAAACCCGGAAGTAAGTGTTCTGGTTTTCGAACGATTTTTGGAAGCCGAACGTCCGATGCGGCTGTCAGCTATTGTTTCCGGGGCGCCTGCACCAATCAGAAGCTGTGCCTTACTTTTTGAACATTTCGGGAGTCAAACGGACTTCTGGAATGGATTACCGTATTTTTCGCTCTATAAGGCGCACCTGACCATAGGACGCACCTAGTTTTTAGAGGGGGAAAGCCCCATTTTTGGGGGGAATCAGCTCAAATTTCTGCAGCTTCTTTTGCAAAGGAGAAAAGCCCCATTTTTGGAGGATCAGCTCCAAGTTGTTGAGCTTACTTTGCAAAGGGAAAAAACCCTGTTTTATGGGGTTCAACTAACAGCTCTGCAGCTTCAGGAAGCCATTTCTACAGTTTCCAGAAAGATAATCTAATCAGCCAGTCACATGTCGCTGGGGAAACAGCCTCCCTCTGCAAGGGGGCGGGGCTGGAATCTCTCTCCCTTATCTCTCTCCCCCATGGTTTGCTGAGCAGCTGCTCAGCGGGCTTCCTTTCAACACCCCCTTCTCTCTCTCTCTCTCTTTTTTTTTTAAAAAGCACAATCTGCTTTTGCCCCTGGGCAGTTCAGCTCCAGGGACCACACATTCGCTCCATAAGACGCACAGACATTTCCCCTTACTTTTTGTGAGGAAAAAAGTGTGTCTTATGGAGCGAAAAATATGGTAAGTTTGGCGCTTTTGTTTTTGCTATTTATTTTGCGTTTTTGTTTTGGAGGCTTTTTCGGTTAATTTGTTTTTGTGACTGTGTAGAACCCAGTTCAGCTACTGATTGATGGATCGCGTGACTGCGGAAATGGATAAAAGCCCCCCCCCCCAATCCAAACAATGACTATCAACAGTGCAGGGAAGAAAAAAATACAATTTTCATTTTTATCATCTACAATACTATCTTTTTTATTTTATAGTACAGTACATTGATTATTGCTTTCGTTTTATGGATCAATGGTCTCGTTATATAGTAAAATTCATGTTAAATTGCTTTTTTAGGGGTTGTTTTTAAAAGTCTGGAACGGATTAATTCGTTTTGCATTATTTTCTATGGGAAAGCATGCCTTGGCTTTAGAACGCTTTGGTTTTGAAACGGACTTCCAGAATGGATTAAGTTTGAGGACCAAGGTACCACTTGTATTGTCAATGATATGTATGTTTCTCATAACTTTCTCTCTCTCTGTGTGTCCTACTTCGATTCCTGTAATCCAAATACTGAGCCCTGTGAACATTGCCTGAGGCCCTTCTTTGTGTCCCCCCTCCAGAAAAGGCCTGGAGGTTGGCAGCACGAGAACAGGGCCTTTTATGTGGTGGCTCCCCTGGTTTGTGGAATGCTCTCCCCAGGGAGGCTCGCCTGGCACCTTCGTTACATATTTTTAGGCGTCAGGAGGAAACGTTTCTCTTTGACTGATTAACATTCTAGGGTCTTTTATAGGTATTTATGGGAGAGGGGTCATTGGTTTGTTTTTGTTCCATTCAGTATTTTGTGTTTTCGTTTATGTTTTTATGCTGTGAACTGCCTTGTGATCGGTATACCAATTTAACAAACATAATAATTGGAGTACCAACAACAATGACAGCCCGCTCTACACGGAGCTGCCTTTGGAAAGTGCTCAGAGACTTCAACTTGCTCAAAGAGCTGGTTATCGGGAGCAGATTGTTGCGTGTGTAGGTCACCCAGCCATTCCCACCAGTAACTCACACTGGAAGCATAATTTTTGGTTTGGGTTTTTGGCATAATTTTGGCCACAACTTTTATTGAATACAAATCACGTGAGTGGTTGCGTAGGCATTGGTTCACACTGTCCACCGGACAGGGCTGACCCTAGTCAGCAAGACTATCTGTCCACCGGACAGAGCTGACCACTGGCCAGCGATCTAATTGCTATATAGTAGGCGGAAACCAAGTGGCACAGCCAATCAGCCAAATGGAAAAATTCCTACTAGGCCTCTCCTTAATCGGAGACGACCCCATGACAGGCACAGCAAGGTCAAAGCAAAAGCCTATACCAGGGAGGGGGGGAACGGGAGATCCGAAGCTCCAGACAAAAGTGACCAGATGGATCACGTGCAGATCCATTTAAAGGACGCTGGGCTGTCAATCACTTGCACATGCAAATTTGGCCAGCACTAGCTGGTCAATAATTGCTGTGGCCACAAGCCCTTACCCCAAACCATAAGGAATGGCCTCATGCCCCCACCGCAACAAAAGCTCTCTCCGAGAACTCTCTTTTCAAGAAGCTCCACTAGCTACTAATCTGGTTTGAGGGCTGAAATATACTCGGAGTCGAGTGTGGATTTCATGCTCTTTATTCGCTCATAGTAGCAAGGAGTGAATGTTTCCCCAGAACGTCTGCTTTAAATACATTATTTACACAATGGGCCCCACGTGATTGGCTAATTCCAGGATATTCCTGTAGGCCAATCAGGTTGCGGATTCACTTCCCCCTGGAGCTGGATTGGGTGGCTCCTGCGGACCAATCAGACTGCTGCATTCTGAATCCTATTGTTCTAGGACCATTCAGACTGCTGCATTTTGGATCCTATTCAACTCAGTACATAACAGGGGCACCATTCAAAGTGCTAGTTAAGAACTATAAAGCTCTACACCAGGGGTCAGCAAACTTTTTCAGCCATGGGCCAGTCCACCGTCCCTCAGACCATGTGGTGGGACAGACTATATTTTTTTTTGGGGGGGGGGAATGAACTGATTCCTATGCCCCACAAATAACCCAGAGATGCATTTTAAATAAAAAGACACATTCTATTCATGTAAAAGCATGCTGATTCCCGGACCGTCCATGGGCCAGATTGAGAAGGTGATTGGGCCGCATCCAGCCCACAGATTAGGTTGCCTACCCCTGCTCTACACAGTTGAGGTCCAAGCTATTTGAAGGACCATATTCCCTCACACATAATTCCCTGGACTCTAAGATCTTAGGGGGGGAGCCCTTCTCTCGGTCCCACCAACCTCACCAGCCTGCTTGGTGGGGACGCAGGAGAGGGCCTTCTCGCTGGTTGTTTCTGAACCATTTTGGAACTCCCTCCCTAGAGAAGCCAGACTGGCTCCCTCCCTGCTGTCATTCCGCCAGCGGCTGAAGACCTTCTGCTTCTAACAGGCCTTTGGGAATTGGCTGCTTTTAATGAAAGGGCTTTAACTATACGGACCTTTGTCGGCAAGGTGATGTCTCTGCTTTTTAGTCCCATGGACTGCAAGAAGATCAAACCTATCCATTCTGGAGGAAATCAGCCCTGAGTGCTCACTGGAAGGACAGATCCTGAAGCTGAGGCTCCAATACTTTGGCCACCTCATGAGAAAAGAAGACTCCCCTGGAAAAGACCCTGATCTTGGGAAAGATGGAGGGCAGAAGGAGAAGGGGACGACAGAGGATGAGATGGTTGGACAGTGTTCTCGAAGCTACTAACATGAGTCTGACCAAACTGCGGGAGGCAGTGGAAGACAGGAGTGCCTGGCGTGCTCTGGTCCATGGGGTCACGAAGAGTCGGACACAACTAAACGACTGAACAACAAAATGAAAGGGCTGGTGCTGTGCTGTTTTTATTGCAATTATCAGTATGGTCTGAATAGATTTCAAAGAATCATAGCATTGTCGAAATAGAAGGGACCCCAGGGGTCATCTAGTCCAACCCCCTGCAATGCAGGAATCCTGTCCACAGCCATCCCTGGGTGATCCTGAACCACCAACCTTCTGGTCAACAGCCAGACGCACTGACTCATTGTGCCATTTGGAGAGAGAGAGAGAGAGAGAGAGAGAGTAGTTTTATGTACCAATGTTTAAGTGTTTTTTAATTATTTTTTTCCTATATTTTTGGGCTGGTGTTGTTTTCAACTGTAAACTGCCTTGAGTCCCTGTCAGGGAAAAAGGTGGGGCAAAAAAAATATCATCTGTTAATGTTTAATTGTTTTTTAATGATTGTTGAGAGAGGGCGTTAGTATGTTTTTTGCTGTTTCTATTTTATCTGGGACCCATATTGCGTTCTTCTCAGGGGGAAAGGCAGATACAGATAAATGAAATAATAGGTTCAGGCCCAAATCAATGCCTTCAAGTTACAATAAAGGAGGTTCCAGCTTAGTCTCAGGAATACATTTCTGATGGTAAGAGCTATTTGACAGTGGAACAGACCCCATTGGGGGCTCTCCTTCCTTGGAGGTTTTGAGGCAGGAGAAAACAAGCTTGCTCTATCTTCCACGTTACGGCTCTTGAAGTATTTGAAGACGACTATCATATCTGTTAAACCACAGAGCCTAGGGCTTGCTGATCAGAAGGTCAGTGGTTCGAATCCCTGCGACGGGGTGAGCTCCCGTTGCTCGGTCCCTGCTCCTGCCCACCTAGCAGTTCGAAAGCACGTCAAAGTGCAAGTAGATAAATAGGAACCGCTCTGGCGGGAAGGTAAACGGCGTTTCCGTGCGCTGCTCTGGTTCGCCAGAAGCGGCTTAGTCATGCTGGCCACATGACCCGGAAGCTGTACGCCGGCTCTCGGCCAATAAAGCGAGATGAGCGCCGCAATCCCAGAGTCGGACATGACTGGACCTAATGGTCAGGGGTCCCTTTACCTTTACCTATCATATCTCCTCTGAGTTCCCCAGCCACGTTGTGGGTACAAAATATATTAGTAAAAATGATGCCCAAAAGACACGGTACATTGGGAGTGATTGCTTTGCAAAAATGTGTACATTTGGGGAATCGCATATGATTGCGTGCATTTTAGAAACATCTGCACTAGAATGCGGACAAATACTCATGGTGACCTCTGTTTCTTTTAAGTTGCAAACTGCTGTGGAAACGTATGGAACTGAGGACTGCAAAAATGAGAAACCAAAATTGGCAGTTTTATCTATCCCTACCTAGGGAGCGTTCCCAACATCCTTTAAAAAAACTAGTTCTGCTCCTGTGCCCCTGAAAGCAGCCTGGCATGCAGAAACGTCACAAGCAGAGTTTTTCCTGGCCCGGAAACAAGCCAGGAAAGGTTCGATCTTCTGATTTTATAATGTAACTGGAGAGAAACGCAGAGTTGGAAGGAACCCCGAGGGTCATCCAGCCTAACCCCCTGCAACGTGTCAGGCTGCTGCCGGAGGCGGAGGAGCAGAGACAGTAAAACACCGTGCGGGCGCGGCAGAAGTGAAGCAATTCCCTTGCTGGGAATCAATTCCCCTTGAATTAATGAGAACGGTTGCCTCGTTAATAGGAACAAACCTTATCAGAGCGCGAGCGACAGAAACTACACCCCAGCAGCCTTGCAAGAATCTTTGCAGGAGGGTGTCGGTGGCACCCGTGCCAGGTCTCACCCTCTCCAGACGACACCTGTGGAAATTCCTCTTTTACGAGCCGCCTTTGCTTCGTTATCAAACTTGTGGTTATCAGCCGCCAGCAGATTCCGCTGGCAGGGATTGCACCCGGGCGGCGAACAGCAAAGACGGCAAGTGGCTGGGTGCATAAAAAATCCCTTCCCCCAGCCATAGGGCTGAGACCCAGAGCTGGGGAAGCCTCCAGCCCAAGCAGCTGAGCTCAGCATCCCAAGAGAGAGATGCTTTGCAAGTTCTCCTGGTTCCCAGCTGACTTTTCCAGCCAAGCAAGCTGCCAGAAAAAAGGCAGGCGACCCTGTAGCCTGGGCAACATTTTTTTTTTTTTTTGCCCGTGGGTGATCCCGGCTGCAGATCTAGGAAACCGACCCCGCCCTGTGCCACAGGCTGGCTGACACATCTCTGCCACTCCTTGCGCATGCCTGTCAGTTTCTGATTAAGACCTAGATCTTGGCTGACCTTTTTTCTGTAGGAAAAAAACAATGACTGGGGCGGGTGGGCTTCAATTTGATGCTGGTGCCAACCCATCCTCATTGGCTGAGCAGCTCAAATGGCGAGCTGGGGAGGAGAGCAGGGCAGAGGTCCTTGAAATAATATGAAGGGGCACAACAGCTGTGGTGACCTGGCTGAGGCTGATGGGACCAGGCCTCTCCAGTCCTCAGGAATTACAGTGGTACCTTGGTTCTCAAACGCCTTGGTTCTCAAACGCCTTGGTTCTCAAACGCCTTGGTTCTCAAACACCAAAAACCCAGAAGTAAGTGTTCCAGTTTTCGAACGATTTTCAGAAGCCGAACGTCCGATACGGTTGTCGGCTCTTGCTTCCTGGGTGCCTGCACCAATCAGAAGCTGCGCCTTGGTTTACAATCATTTCAGAAGTCAAACTGACTTCCGGAATGGATTGTTTGGCACTTTTGTTTTTGCCGTTTATTTTGCATTTTTGTTTTGGAGGATTTTTCAGTTAATTTGTTTTTGTGACTGTAATTTTTATCATCTACAACACTGTCTTATTTATTTTTTAGTAGAGCACATTGATTATTGCTTTCATTTTATGGATCATTGTTCTCATTAGATAGTAAAATTCATGTTAAATTGCTGCTTTAGGGGTTGTTTTTTAAAGTCTGGAACAGATTAATCCATTTTGCATTACTTTCCATGGGAAAGTGTGCCTTAGTATTGGAACGATTTGGTTTTGGAACAGACTTCTGGAACAGATAAAGTTTGAAGTACCACTGTATAATAGAATCATAGAGTTGGGAGGGACCCCATGGGTCATCTAGTCCAACCCCCTTTGACACTGAAATCTCAGCTAATAGGGGGAAAAGGAGTTTCTTAGCAACTCTGCACGTATTGCAAACTACAGCCCCCAGGAGTCTAGTGGGGGGTGGGGGTGGGAAGCAGTCTTGACTGCTTAAAGTGGCATACCCTCCAACATTTCTCCGATGAAAATAGGGACATTCTATTCCTGCTGTGCAGGGCGGTTGGACTAGATGACCCTTGGGGTCTCTTCCAACTGTACAATTTATAAAAACACCCTCCAACATTTCTCTGACAAAAATAGGGGTGGCTTTAGGGCATTCCGGATCAGATCAGAAACCGGGATGGCTTCTGTAAATCCAGGACTGTCCCTGGAAAATAGGGCCACTTGGAGAGTCTGGAATGGTCTCATGCGGCTATAAATGCCAGTGTGGTGAAGTGGTTAAGAGTGGTAGACTCGTAATCTGGGGAACCGGGTTCGCTTCCCCGCTCCTCCACATGCAGCTGCTGGGTGACCTTGGGCTAGTCCCACTTTTCTCTGGAGTCTCTCAGCCCCACTCACCTCACAGAGTGTTTGTTGTGGGGGAGGAAGGGAAAGGAGAATGTGAGCCGCTTGGAGACTCCTTCGGGTAGGGATAAAGCGGGGTATCAAATCCAAACTCTTCTTCTTAAATGCATAGTGCAGATGCGGCCTTGGTTTGCTTGCATGGTTCCAGGGTGCTCACAGGCTGTATCTCCCACGCACCCCTTGCCCCTTCCAGATTCTGAAGGCCCCTTTGTCAACCCCAAATCCTGAATGTGCCTCGCCCAGGCTTGCGATCTCATTTTGTGCTTCCTTGACCCGGAGGTGTTAGGAACATGTTGCATACACCACAGAGCTACCTGTGGGGATGTGCACTTGTTTGATCTGCCCTAAGGCGGGGGTGGGAAGAAGGTAGATCAGGATCTCTTGGTAGAAATCCAGCTGATCTCCTTTAACAGTAGCAGGAAGAACAAGATGTCTGGGATCATTCTCAGCCTTTAAATTGCAGAACTCCCCCCCTCCCTTCAGATGCGTTGTACGGGATTTGTTTTCAGGCAATGCTGAAGAAACACGCCTTTGCTCAGCCTTTTGCCCCCCCCCCCCAAGCTCGGATGAGCTGGCAGCCTTTGGCAACTACACAAATCTGTGACACATCTCCCTCTTGTGGCTGCGATACCAACCTGTTAACAGCAGGAATACTCTATTTACTGTATTTTTCGCTCTATAAGGCGCACCTGACCATAGGACGCACCTAGTTTTTAGAGGGGGAAAGCCCCAATTTTTTGAGGATCAGCTCAAATTTCTGCAGCTTCTTTTGCAAAGGAGAAAAGCCCCATTTTTTGAGGATCAGCTCAATTTTCTGCAGCTTCTTTTGCAAAGGAGAAAAGCCCCAATTTTTTGAGGATCAGCTCAAAGTTGTTGAGCTTACTTTGCAAAGGGAAAAAACCCTGTTTTAACTCACAGTTCTGCAGCTTCAGGAAGCCATTTCTACAGTTTCCAGACAGATAATCTAATCAGCCAGTCACATGTCGCTGGGGAAACAGCCTCCCTCTGCAAGGGGGCGGGGCTGGAATCTCTCTCCCTTATCTTTCTCCCCGATCGTTTGCTGAGCAGCTGCTCAGCGGGCTTCCTTTCAACACCCCCTTCTCTCTCTCTCTCTTTTTAAAAAAGCACGATCTGCTTTTGCCCCTGGGCAGTTCGGCTCCAGGGACCACACATTCGCTCCATAAGACGCACAGACATTTCCCCTTACTTTTTAGGAGGAAAAAAGTGTGTCTTATGGAGCGAAAAATACGGTATTTATTTTTTACAACAACCATACGAAAAATAGGTAAGATAACCAAGCAAGTGCTAGAAATCCCCCCAGAATTGGTCTTGCTAAACATCTTCCAGGACAACAATGCCCACTTACACCACAAAGAACTCATAACCCACCTACTTTCAGCAGCCAAAAACATCATAACCAGGCACTGGAGAGACCTGTCAGGAGTAAGCAAATAGTACCAAGTAGTAAAGGGTGGCGCTGTGGGTTAAACCACTGAGCCTCTTGGGCTTGCTGATCAGAAGGTTGGCAGTTCGAATCCCTGCGACGGGGTGAGCTCCCGTTGCTTGGTCCCTGCTCCTGCCAACCTAGCAGTTCGAAAGCACGTCAAAGTGCAAGTAGATAAATAGGTACCGCTCCGGCAGGAAGGTAAACGGCGTTTCCATGCGCTGCTCTGGTTTACCAGAAGCGGCTTTGTCATGCTGGCCACATGACCTGGAAGCTGTACGCCGGCTCTTGGCCAATAAAGCGAGATGAATGCCGCAACCCCAGAGTCGGTCACGACTGGACCTAATGGTCAGGGGTCCCTTTACCCTTTACCTTACCAAGTAGTATGGGAAACAGCCCTACTGGAAAAACTAACCAGCAAGCTGAAACTGACACAGGGGCAAACAGAAGAATATACCTTCACCCCGGCATGGCTCCCCTTCATCACACACACAGCCCAACAAGACAATGACAAAAATCCACCGACAGCATACAAATCAATATGGCTAACCTGATCCAAAACACCCACCCACCCCACTCACACAGGAAACCAAAGACCACCACAGCCAACTACAAATGAACAATCACACCCTACGCCAGTGATGGCTAACCTTGACACTCCAGATGTTTTGGGACTACAACTCCCATCATCCCTGACCACTGGTCCTGCTAGCTAGGGATGATGGGAGTTGTAGTTCCAAAACATCTGGAGTGTCAAGGTTAGCCATCACTGCCCTACGCCAACCCCGACCTCTCTCACCGCCAAAGGAGCACAAGCGAACAACAGAGAACCTGCACAAACAACGCTGACACCAAACCCTACGTATACTAAGTAAAATAGAAACATCGTCACCCCCCCACCCATCTCCCCCCCCTGTCCACCTCTTTCCCCCTTTTCTTTCTAATGTCCCAGCAAACGAAACTGATTTGTAAAAATGTTACATGGAAAAAATACGAGAGAGACATTACACATACCTTTGTAAATCAAGAAATTCTTTAATAATTTTTTTTTAAAGAAACTAACATTTCATGAGGCTTCTCATCACTACTCAAGGCTCCTTCATTCCTCCAGCAGTAATTCATGCTTTCTCCTTCTTCTTCTTCTTCTTCTTCTCCTTCTTCTTCTTCTTCTTCTTCTTCTTCTTCTTCTTCTTCTTCTTCTTCTTCTTCTTCTTCTTTTCTTCTTCTTCTTCTTCTTCTTCCAACATGACACAGAGCATGCCTCATCTGCTACCCACAATGAAGCCTAGGTGCTCGCATTGGAAGCAATCACATACTGTGTCCCTGTTCTCTAGAGCCAGGCTGAAATTTATCAGAAGGTGCAGAGCAGCGGAAATACCTGTGCACCTGCCCATGAAAAAAAAAGTTGTGGAAGGCTGAGAGAGAAGTAAATGAGGGGAGAGAGAAAAAGGCACATAGTCTGGAGACTTTCCGTCAAAAACAGCCTTCTGGGGGTGGACGGCCAAAGTGCAGAATAGGGCAAAATATCCATGCCTGGCAGAAAAAATAATGACAGGGTGGTAGCTGATGGGTCAAGTTTGCAGCCGGAATAATGGCAGTGATGACCTGCTTGTGTAACCATGTACAGTGGTACCTTGGTTCTCAAACTTAATCCATTCCGGAAGTCCGTTCCAAAATCAAAGCGTTCCAAAACCAAGACACTCTTTCCCATGGAAAGTATCTTCAAATATCTCATGGGTTTTCACATGGGAGATGGAGCACGTTTGCTTTCTGCTGCTGCTCCAGAGGGCCAGACCCGAACCAATGGATTTGAATTACAAGGAGATTCTGATGAAACCTTATGGCAAGAGGGCAAGAGCTGTTTGTCAGTGGAGCGGACTCTCTTGGAAGGTCGTGGACTCTCCTTCCTTGGAGGTTTCTCAACAGAGGTTGGATGGCCATCTGTCAGGGATCCTTTAGCTGTGATTCCTGCATTGCTGGGGGTTGGACTAGATTACCCTGGGGTGTCCCTTCCAATTCTACAGCTCTATGATCCTATGAGGTCAGACACTCTAACACAGTCGCCAGCCATGACAACTATGTTTTGATCTTTAAAGCTTTAAACGGCTCAGGACCGCAATACCTCAAGAACCGCCTCTTCCCAGACGAAGCTACCTGGACCCTGAGGTAATCTCCCAAGGCCTTCCCTTGTGTGCTGCCTCCTCGAGAGGTCTGAGAACGGGGCCTTCTCTGCAGTGGCTCCCCGTCTGTGGAATGCTCTCCCCAGGGAAGTCCGCCTGGCGCCTCCATTATACACCTTTAGGCACCAGGCAAAAACGTCCCATTGACATCCAACACCCTTTTAGAATGTGGCTCTTTTTTGAGGTTTTTATTGGGTTGTTTGGTTTGGTTTTATATGTTGTGGTCTTGCTTGAGAACTGCCCTGAGACCTCCGGGTATAGGGCGGTGTATAAATGGAATAAATAATAATAATAATAATAATAATAATAATAATAATTTATACCAGTTGCTGCTGAGAATCACAGGTGCAGAGAGTTCTCTTGAGCTCGGATCCTGCTTGTGGGACACGGTGAGACCAGGATGCCGGACTCGATGGGCATCTAATGGATCAGACCTATGGTTTGCATGAGTCCAGACAGTTTCTGTGCATGGAATTAAGAGGTGGTGCGGTGAGGTGTGTGTGTGTGTGTCTGTGTGTCTGTCTGTCTCTGTGTTAACTTCTCCACCTTGGGCAGTGAGATGCCTCTCCCTGACGCCGTTCCTGCGAGTTTTCTCGGCTGCCAACCCCCGTCCCGACGCAGACTTGAGCTTCGTTGAGTTCCGTCTATTCAGCCCCATTAGCAGCTTGGCATCCAAACAGGCATGGACATGCTTTCGGTTGTATACACTGCCTCTCGACAAACACACACGGGAATTTGCCCTGACCTCTTCCCCCGAGAGGAGGGCTTGTGTGTTTTCTCCCACCCCCCCTTCATCTTTGCTTTCGCCCCCCATATCATTGCCAAGAAGTGAATTAGAAGCAATCCAGCACTGCTTTTGTTTGAATACGAGATAATGCCATCAGTTCGCACTGAGCTAAGGTGTGGCTTAGCTCTGGGCTTAAAGAGATGTGGGGTTGAGGAGGCCCTGAACTTTCTACACCCAGGGCCTCGCTGTGAATCTTTAAGTCCTATGGGGCAGATGTGTCCCTCTGATCATCCCTGTCTGGCCCTCAGCCCTCTCCCTGGGCCACACCTCTTTTCTCCAAGCCACGCCCCTCAAGGGCCATTCTTGGTACCCAGAGTGTTTTGGGGGTGGCTGGAATCATAGAATTAGAGAATCATAGAATCATAGAATCGTAGAGTTGGAAGAGACCACAAGGGCCATTCAGTCCAACCCCCTGCCAAGCAGGAACACCATCAAAGCATTCCTGACAGGTGGCCGTCAAGCCTCTGCTTAAAGACCTCCAAAGAAGGAGACTCCACCACACTCCTTGGCAGCAAATTCCACTGTCAAACAGCTCTTACTGTCAGGAAGTTCTTCCTAATGTTTAGGTGGAATCTTCTTTCTTGTAACAACCTATCTCCCTCCTCTATATGACATCCTTTTATATATTTGAACATGGCTATCATATCACCCCTTAACCTTCTCTTCTCCAGGCTAAACATCGGAGAACTGTAAAGCTGAAAGGGGCCCCAAGGGTCATTTAGCCCAACCCCGTACAATGCAGGAATTGCAGCTGAAGAATTCCTGACAGACAGACACCCAACTGAGCTCTAAAAAACCCCAGCGAAGGAGAGAGCCCAGAGGGCACAAGGTTGGGGATGGTGGCAAGAAGGTTGGACAAGATGTTGTCTTTACTGAGGAGATTCTCCCGGTTTCCCAATTCCCTTCAGCTCGGGCTTACCTGCCAGGTGATGCTGCGATAAGGTTCCGCCCACACGGGAGAGAGTCTTGTAATACAGATTATCTGACTATCAAGAGAGATTAACCCGCCACTACAGAGGCTTACACCCAGGCAGAAAATATCGAAACTTCCATTTTCAGATATACAGAGAGAGAGAGAGAGAGAGAGAGAGAGAGAGAGAGCTAATCCATGCTCAGAGACTTGGTTGTTTGCACGACCCCCTAGGAATCTGTCACGTAGGGAGCAAGAGACATTTTTAAGGGGATGATGGGGACATGGGGGGGGGGGCTGCCATCCTTGAGATCAGCAAAGTACCAGTGGGGGCACCACCACCCTCCCACAGGCTTAGCTGCTGTTTATTTGCTTATAACTTAAAACTCGGCTCTTGTTTCCTCCTCCCTCCTGATCCATTTTCCTTTTATGCTGTATCTTTTAAGATTGTAAACGTGAAAGCAGAGAACCGTCTTTTTTAAAAAAAGAAAAGAAAAAGTGATCTGTAAGCTTTTCCCTGTCTATGTGAATGTGTGTGTCCTTTTTCTTTTTGGCTGAAGAACGGGATAGAAATTCTTTAAATAATCAATGGATAAATATTTACAGGAGAAGCCAGGCTGGTTCACATCGGTTTTAGGGTGTGTGTGTGGGGAGGGGGGGGGAACAGAAGAGGCTTGACGGAGAGATTTCAGAGGCCAGGTGTCACGGCAAACGCTGTTTGCTCTCTGAACATTATCCTGTGTCTATAGAGCTGCCCTAATACCTCTGCTGGCTCTGAAGATAAAAAGAGCCTTGCAAGATTAGGTCAAGGATCCATTCGGCAGAGCATCCTGTTTCACACAGTAGCCACCCAGAGGATCCTTTCAAGAAACCCACACGTTTCTCCTGCCATTGCTTCTTACCAGGAGAGTCCATTTCACCCCCAGAACTAGGAGCCAACAAGAGACATCCCCCCTCATCCATGGATCAGGGCTGATCAGGCTTGGAGGAACATGGGAGTCACCTTATATTGGGTCAGGGACCTTCTATGGTTTCCGAAAAGGGGGTCTCTCCCTACCCTGCCTGATGGTACCAGGGGGGACATATTGCATGCGAAACAAGTGCTCCACCAATAAGGCCTGCTCCTTAAGGAACATGGAAGAAGAAGAAGAAGAAGAAGAAGAAGAAGAAGAAGAAGAAGAAGAAGGGGAGTTTGGATTTGATATCCCGCTTTATCACTACCCGAAGGAGTCTCAAAGCGGCTCACATTCTCCTTTCCCTGTCAACCCTCCCTTTTTTGGCAGGAAACTCCCTTATTCCAATGCCGTTTCCCGCTGCTATCCCGGATTGCTGCTATCCCTTAAATTTCCCAGATTTCAAAGGAAGCAGCTCCTCTCCCTCCCTGCCGGCCAGGGAGGCTCCTCAGCTGCGTTGCTCGGCTGCCAATAAGGAGTCTGAGACCGACTGGGGGCGGAGCTTGCATGCCTTGTGCAGCCAGACCCTCACGCCCAACCAGACAGACAGCCTGCCTGCCGTCTATGCGCTCGCTCTTTCGCTCCCCCGTTCGTGCGCAGCCTCTGGAGTGCAGGGTGGCGAGGCTACTTGGTGCCATTTCACCGCCCTTGCGGCACCCCTTATTTTCAAATCCGAAAGTTTTGGAAAATCCCTTATTTTCAAATCCGAAAGTTGACAGCTATGTTCCTCTCCCACAACAAACCCTCTGTGAGGTGAGTGGGGCTGAGAGACTTCAGAGAAGTGTGACTAGCCCAAGGTCACCCAGCAGCTGCATGTGGAGGAGCGGGGACGCGAACCCGATTCACCAGATTACGAGTCTATCACTCTTAACCACTTCACCACACTGGCTCTGGAGACACACTGGAATCGCAGAGTTGGGAGGGACCACCAAAGGTCATCCAGTCCAAGTCCAACCCCCTGCAATGCTGGAATTTCAACGAAAGCATCCGAGACAGTTGGCCACACAACCTCTCTGCTTAAAAAGCGGGTGCCGGGGGAGAAAGTGTGTGAGGGAATCTCCACCCAAAGGTGTGGTCAACAGGAAGAGCTTGTGGTGCAGGCTAGGCCTCATCTCACCCCATTACCATGGATATTTGTGGCCCCAAGGTCTCTGCCAATCGAGGAAGCTGGATAGCTTGGCTGGTCAGATAACGGTGCTGATAACGCCAAGGTTGCCGGTTCGATCCCTGTAAGGAACAGCTGCATATTCCTGCATATTGCTGGCGGTTGGACTAAATAATCCTCAGGGTCCCTTCCACCTCTGTGATTCCATGACACCAAGGTTCAAATCCCCACTTTGGGTCATTAAGTCCAATGGGTGCCCCCCCCCATGGGCCAGTCGCCATCTCTCAGCTTAACCCACCTTGCAGGGTGGTTGTGATTAAACGAGGATCTGGAGAACCATGTAAGGCACCTTGAGCTCCATGGAGGAAAAAAGGTGAGATTCAATCAATCAATCAATCAATCAACCAATCAATGGAATATTTGCAGTGTTAGGAAAAGCTATTTCCAATGATCTACACCAGGTGCCATTGAACCTCAGGTCCAGGAACCAATGGCAGCCTTCAGGGCTCTCTGCAGACCACACCTCCCTAGACACACCCACTTTCCCAAAGTCACACCCCCTCGCCAGCTTTCCTTGGGTATTCCTGGCTGGAGTGGATTTCACTTGCCTGGAGGAAAGATAGGGGGGGAGTACATGTAGAAAAATAGAAATTTCCCTTCGACCCTCTCCAAATGATTTCCCCCCCAAGAAGTGGAAAGGGCCATGATGAAGAAGAAGAGGAGGAGGAGGAGGAGGAGGAGGAGTTTGGATTTGATATCCCGCTTTATCACTACCCGAAGGAGTCTCAAAGCGGCTCACATTCTCCTTTCCCTTCCTCCCCCACAACAAACCCTCTGTGAGGTGAGTGGGGCTGAGAGAATTCAGAGAAGTGTGACTAGCCCAAGGTCACCCAGCAGCTGCATGTGGAGGAGCGGGGACGCGAACCCGGTTCACCAGATTACAAGTCTACCACTCTTAACCAATACACTACCCCTGGAGAGGAACAACATAGAATCTGTGATGGCCCTGTATGTCACTGACCAATTGGGGGCACCATCAGGTCTAACAGGAGTCACAAAGGTAACTCTCTGTCTCCTCCCACCCCATGAATCCTCCAGAAAGTGTCCCAGATGGGAAAAGTTTTCCAGCCTGAGTAAGGCCCCCTATCCCTGGATTAAGCAGCTTGGCACAACCCCCCCCCGACTCCGGGATGGTTTTAGCTATTAGAGCAATATGGGGAATTTTTCCGCAGAGGAAATACTGGAGGGTTTGGTAGGGTGTCCCTATTTTCACTGGATAAATTTTGGAGGGTTTGGAATAGGGAGTCCCCATTTCCATCGGAGAAATGCTGGAGGGGGGTGTCTCTATTTTCATCGGAGAAATGTCGGAGGGTATGGCCATGGTCCACAGCTGGGGGGCGGGGGATGAGAGCTATCATGCTGCAGTGCAACAGGTTTGTCGGTGAGTGCGGCTTTCTCTCGATTGAAGTGCAGAGTGTTTGAGGACTGGGACATTCGCAGGGAAACCAAAATGCTTGTTTACAAAGCTATTGTACTACCAACTTTACTGTATGCTTGTGAAACGTGGACCACTTATAAACGCCATCTCCAACTCCTCGGAAGATTCCATCAATGGTGTCTCTGAAAATTTTTACACATCACTTGGGAAGACAGGTGAACTAATGCCAATGTACAGGAAGAAGCTAAGATCACCAGTGTTGAAGCGATGATTCTTCAACATCAACTTCGTTGGACTGGTCATGTTGTGCGGATGCCTGATTATCGTCTATCAAAGCAACTACTCTATTCCGAACTTAAAAATGGAAAGCGTAATGCTGGTGGTCAACAAAAGAGGTTTAAAGACTGTCTCAAGGCAAAACTAAAAAAATGTAGTATAAACACTGACAACTGGGAAACACTGGCCTGCGAGCGCTCCAGTTGGAGAACAGCCTTTACCAAAGGTGTCCTGGGCTTTGAAGACACTCGAACTCAGGACGCAAGGGAGAAACGTGCTAAGAGGAAGGCACGATTGGCCAACCCTCACCGTGATCAACTCCCGCCCAGAAACTTATGTCCCCACTGTGGAAGGACGTGCGGATCCAGAATTGGCCTCCACAGTCACTTACGGATTTACTGTTAAAACCGTGTTTATGGAAGACAGTCTTCCTCGGCTACGAGGGATCGCCTAAGAAGAAGAAGACATCCCTAGAGAGAAAGATGATGATTAAAACAAACACTGCCGTGCAGAGAAACCAGCAGGGCAGAGAGAGAGAGGCAGAGACTTCCTGGTTCTGTGGTGCTTAGCTCCTAAATAGGTCACAAAGTCAGGGCAGGCTAAGCGTCACCTGATTTGGGCACAAGGAGGGTGTGGCTCTGTCTCTACCTCCCCCTCAGCCCAGAAGGATTAGATTCCTGCATTTGGGGGTGGGCTATTTATATAGGATTTAAAGCGTGATTCACTTGTGGCAGATCAGTTGCTGTCGCACGGCCCTGCATCAGGGAAGTGTGCATTTTGGGGTTCTGTTTTGTGTTTTTTTTTTCTTAAAAATTTATTAGTTTGTCACAATTTTAATTTTAACCATTTCAAACATTAAAATAAAAGGTTCTTTTGGACCTTCGGACCTCCCTCCCTCCCTCCATGGGTTCCATATTTAAGATTAAATTTACTGCATCTTATTACCATTGTCTGGCTGTTATATACCTATAGTTACCATAGTTGATTCCACATTACAAGTTTCATTAAATCCCTGCCAGTGATTTTATCAGTTTACGGTGGTCTTTTAAATAAATTGGAAAATTTCCTCTAGTCTTTTAGAAATACTTGATCTTCCTGATTTCAGATCTTCCCTGTCAGTTTCGCCATCTCGGCATACTCCATCAGTTCCATCTGGCATTATTCTTTTGTTGCTGCTTCTCTTCCTTCCATCTCTGGGCAAGTAGCATTCTCACTACCGTCGTTGCAGACATAAAGAAGTCTTTGTCCTCTCTTGGTATCTTTTCACCTATTATACCAGCACTAGCTGACCCGGCCACGTCTTGCTGTGGTTGATTTGGTGAAATGCAAAAGTAAGATACAGTATGAAAGAGAAAGCGTATGTTTACTTACACCTTATCTCGTTGAAGTTCAGTCTATGTGTTCTCTGTTTGCCCCTCCCGTTTTTTGTCTTCGTTTCTACAACTGTTTATTACTACTATTTTAGTCTATGAGGTTCTTTGTCCTGATTTTGTCAATGGCCTTCTTCGATGTTGTTGACGTGTAGTGGTGGGCTGTATGTTTGTTTTCATAGGAACACGTTTGTATCTGTGGAAGGTGTGGTATCTGGCCTGAAATGTGAGTACCGGCGTTGTCGTCCGGCCTCTCTCTACAGCCGGTCGAGGTAGCATCGCAAACCGGGAAAATGGCGATTCCTCCCGGCGTGGCTCTATACCTGCCGGCGGAGCCAGCAGTAGTGTTTGTGGGTGGTCTGTCTGTCGATTGGATGGTGGTAGTGACGTTGGGAAAGGAGGAGGAGGGGTCAGAAACAGGTGTGTTGTGCTGTGCTGTTTAACGTCCACTGGAGGGCGCTATATTTTTTGCACAAAATCAAATTTTTACCTGGGAAAGGTGTGGTATTTGTGCAATGTAAGTACATATGATCACTCCCATATGGGCATGGAACGTTGTGTCCAAATTTGAACGGAATTGATCAAGGGGTTACGGAGAAAGGCGATTGTTAACAAACATCCAACTTGAATGATTTTATATAGAGAGAGAGATTTGCAGTGAAAGCTTGAAGGGGGAGCAAGATCACAGGTGTGAACCCCACCCTCGGATGCTGGTGTGCCCATCGGCAATGCCCCCAGTCCCTGCCCACTGGTCACCAGTGCGAAAGGGGCTCAATGGTATACGGCTTTTCCACACACACACACACACAAAATATAATCTCTGGGTTGGCTCCAACTGTGTTTGCCCTGTTGGAAAACTCCATGAAGCAGGTGCCTTGTATAGGGAATCTTGTGTAGCAAACCCTCTTTCTGCAGGGTGCTTTGTCTTTACCTTCCCCAAAGCTCCGGGATCATTTATTTTACAGATTTATAGAATCGTAGGATTGGAAGGGACCCCAAGAGTCATCTAGTCCAGGCCCAGGTGGCCATTCAAACCTCAATTTAAGAACCTCCCGAGGGAGAGAGTCCAGCACCAACTCTTACCGTCAGAAAGTTCTTTTGAATATTATTTAGTGGGAATCTCCTTTCCTGTAATTTTAATTCATTGGTTCAGGTCCTGCCCTCTGGAGCACCAGGAAAAAAAATCTGGCTCTGTCTTCCATGGAACAGCCCTTCGGAAAGTTGAAGATGGCTCTCGTATTGCCTCTCGGTCTTCTCTTTTCCGGGCTAAATATACCCAACTCCCTCAACCGTTCCTCATAAAGCCTGGTTTTCAGACTCTTCGATATCTCGGTCACCCTCTTCTGCACACGTTCCACATGTTATAATAAGACAATTATTATGCACAAGACAAGATGAAATGAATAGAATAGAATAGAATAGAATAGAATAGAATAGAATAGAATAGATTTTATTGTCATTGTCCCCTTCGGGGACAACGAAATTACTTGGCTGCTCCATCCACCCAGATAGGGCACTCCACGCAAAGACAAAACAACTAAAAAAACACTGATTAAAACCATACACTCTTATTAAAACCATACAATGATAAAACATAACAGGTAAGATTAGATGACTTCAAAGTCCAGGCTTCCCATTCACGGCTGCGATTGCTCTAGAGAAGAAGCTGTTTCTAAGATGGCTTGTTCTTGTCGTCATCGTCCTGTATCTCCGTCCTGATGGCAAGAGCTCAAAGAGACGGTGACCAGGATGCGATGGATCTCTCACTATGTCCAGTGCCTTTCTGTGGCACCTCGTGGCATAAATCTGCTCTAAGGTGGAGAGCGAGCAGCCAACAATGCTCTCCGCTGCCTTAACAACTCTGCACAACCCCATCCTGTCCTTGATAGTACAGCTTCCGTACCACACACATAAGCCATAAGTGAGCACGCTCTCAATGGCACAGTGATAGAAGGCAAGCAGCAGCCCTCTCCCCACAAAGGCAAGCTCTTTAAAACGAATCAAACCATTTCCACAAAGTGTAAAAACAAAGCCATTTCTACAAATGCGCAGTTAAAATGAGCCACGCACCAGGGAAAGCTCCCAGTACGTTTCCGAGCACAATTCAAAGTGTTGGTGCTGACCTTGAAACCCCTATACGGCCTCGGTCCTGTATACCTGAAGGAGCGTCTCCACCCCCACCGTTCAGCCCGGACACTGAGATCCAGCGCCGAGGGCCTTCTGGCGGTTCCCTCCCTGCGAGAAGCAAAGCTACAGGCAACCAGGCAGAGGGCCTTCTCGGTGGTGGCGCCTGCCCTGTGGAACGCCCTCCCAGCAGAGGTCAAAGAGATAAACAACTATCTGACATTCAGAAAATACCTGAAGGCAGCCCTGTTTAGGGAAGTTTTTAACCTGTGATATTTTAATGTATTTTAATATCTGTTGGAGGCCGCCCAGAGTGTCTGGGGGGACCCAGCCAGATGGGCGGGGTACAAATAATAAATTATTATTCTTATTCTTATTCTCAAACAAAAACATCTTCAGGTGTCAAATGGATTCATATAACTAGTTCAATCCCCTGCAATGCGGGAATCTCAGCTAAAGCATCCACCATAATGCTAGGCACTTGCATAATTTCAGCTAGTAACTTGTTCCAGAGGGCTGGAAGTACAACACTAAAAGTCAAGTTTGTAGAAGGAACTAAGTGCAGCTCTGGGGCCTGTGGTAGCCTCAGCAGTGCCGCATCTGGGGAGTGCAGTTGCCAGAGAGGAATATATGGGGGGATATATCCTCACGTGTTGGCCCCCTTTATGCCCACGCTACATGGGCCACGTGGCAATGGCATGTCAATTTCGGGGGGGGGGAGACAAACCTACTTTATTTATTTGGAGCATTTGTACTGCACCCTTCAGCCACGAGAAAAGCACTCAAGAGAAGCTTAAGAAAGTAAATTAAGATGAGACAGCCTCTGCTCACAGGTTTGCAATCTGAAAGGCACAACACACAAGGAAAAAGGGCTGAGGAGGGAAGAGGGGAAAGAAAGCTGGTTCTTAAAGACACCCATTCTTAAAGTTCATAGAATGACCAGCTGGAATGGAAACAGTTCAGGGGCAGGAGGCCTTGGGTTAATCCCTGTTTTTCTGTCACATGTTCGATGAACCCCCGAGAGGCTTGTCACAGCACCCCTGAGCCTATCCTGGCGAGTGTCAGAGGGAGGGTGAGAAGAGCCGGGGGCATGCTGGTGCAGTCAGCACCTCCCTTGCCCTGCCATTAAAAAATAAAAATATAAATCAGTCCTGTGCTTTCCAATTTACCCTACTTGGGGGGGGGGGGCGGGGAGGGAAGAGTGAGGTGATAAAATGACTGATTGAAGTCTTGCAAAAGAGCCAGGGTGAGCCAGGGTGCTAATCCCCAGAAACAAAAGTTTGTGGGGGGCAAAACCAAACAAGAATCCATTTCAGATTAAGCGTAAAAAAAACATCGCAAGGTGAACCGACTTTTTAACACACACCGGCGGAGTCTTTTGACACGGCTGTGCAAGGATGCACAACCACCCAGAGACTCGCTCGCCGGGCTGAGGGCCAAATTAGATGTTACACATTTAGCTTAGGGGCAAATTAGATGTGTAACATTCCCCTGATGGCTCCCCGCCCGTTCCAAACACAAGCCAAGGCCAGTCTCTAGAAAAAGACAGGAGGAACGGGAGTCTTGATCCTTTCGCCACTGGTTAGAATTCTTGTTCCCTTGCCATTCTGGGCTCAGCCACTTGTTCCATGCCTAGAAGGCAGGGGTCTGAGCAGTTTCCCCCATAGAATTGCTCCTTTCCCAGGGAAAGCCCACAGAATCAGTGCAAACCTGAATTGCAGTTTGCTCCAACTGAGCGCTATAGAGTGGGTTTCCCCAGGGGAAGGCAGTGGGATGAACTGAAAGGTATTTAAGCATGGGTAGGCAAATTACCTTTTAATGAGGGTGAAAGAGGAGGGCGCAAAATATGGTCTGAAGCTCAACATAAAAAAAAAAAAACTAAGATCATGGCCACTGGTCCCATCACCTCCTGGCAAATAGAAGGGGAAGAAATGGAGGCGGTGAGAGATTTTACTTTCTTGGGCTCCATGATCACTGCAGATGGTGACAGCACTCACGAAATTAGAAGACGCCTGCTTCTTGGGAGAAAAACAATGACAAACCTAGACAGCATCTTAAAAAGCAAAGACATCACCTTGACGACAAAGGTCCGTATAGTTAAAGCTATGGTTTTCTCAGAGAAATGTCGGAGGGTATAGCCCTGCACTGGCTCTGAATACCGAATGCCCGTTGGTGGGCACATCTTGTGCTCAGATCCTGCATATGTCCCACGGGCATCTGGTTGCCCATGGTGAGAAGAGGATGCTGGACCAAGATGGACCGTTGGCCTGATCCTGCAAGACTCATGACTTGGATGATGGGCTTGAGGGCATCCTGATCAAGTTTGCAGATGACACCAAATTGGGAGGGGTGGCTAATACCCCAGAGGACAGGATCACACTTCAAAATGACCTTAACAGATTAGAGAACTAGGCCAAGGCAAACAGGATGAATTTTAACAGGGAGAAATGTAAAGTACTACACTTGGGCAAAAAAAATGAAAGGCACAAATACAGGATGGGTGACACCTGGCTTGAGAGCAGTACAAGTGAAAAGGATCTAGGAGTCTTGGTAGACCACAAACTTGACATGAGTCAACAGTGTGATGCAGCAGCTAAAAAAGCCAATGCAATTCTGGGCTGCATCAATAGGAGTATAGCATCTAGATCAAGGGAAGTAATAGTACCACTGTATTCCGCTCTGGTCAGACCTCACCTGGAATACTGTGTCCAGTTCTGGGCACCACAGTTCAAGAAGGATACTGACAAGCTGGAACGTGTCCAGAAGAGGGCAACCAAAATGGTCAAAGGCTTGGAAACGATGCCTTATGAGGAACGGCTTAGGGAGCTGGGTATGTTTAGCCTGGAGAAGAGAAGGTTAAGGGGTGATATGATAGCCATGTTCAAATATATAAAAGGATGTCAGGGAGGAGGGAGAAAATTTGTTTTCTGCTGCTCCAGAGAAGCGGACACGGAGCAATGGATTCAAACTACAAGAAAGAAGATTCCACTTAAACATTAGGAAGAACTTCCTGACAGTAAGAGCTGTTTGACAGTGGAATTTGCTGCCAAGGAGTGTGGTGGAGTCTCCTTCTTTGGAGGTCTTTAAGCAGAGGCTTGACAGCCACCTGTCAGGAATGCTTTGATGGTGTTTCCTGCTTGGCAGGGGGTTGGACTGGATGGCCCTTGTGGTCTCTTCCAACTCTATGATTCTATGATTCTTTCTATGCTCTTAAGCAGCCAAAACAAAGTGGCAATAAGTCGTGATTCTTTCCATCAGAACACCATTGCCCTTCACTTCAAGGCGTTTTGCCTTTGACTCTCTCTTGTTAAGAGAGTATTTCGTGTCTTTCTCTCGCTCTCTTTTTGGAAATGTGGAGGTGTGGGTGTCTTAGAACAGACAGCCAACAATTGCCTGAGGAAGGGGGGTCAGGAGAGAGAGAGAGAGAGAGAAGCGTCTGCCAGCCGCAGCAGCAACAGCCAGGCCTCTTTAACTCCCAGCCAAATCCCCATTAACAGGATCTTGTCTCTTAAGCTGGGAAATGTGAAGGCTTGTTTGTTTGCCTTGATCTGCAGAGTTTTAGGATGACACTCTTGCAAACAGAGAGTGTGCAGGGTAAAGGTGACCCAAAGGACATCTCCCCACCTCCCCTGAGCATTGCAAAAGTGCATCCCTACCAAGGGATTGGGAAGGATTCTGGCTTGGCTTTGCCACCTCAAAACCACGTGCAAACAACACTTTGCAGTTCTCGTGATTTTAAGACAGGGGTCAGCAACCTTTTTTAGATGTGGGCCGATCTACCATCCCTCAGACCATGTAGTGGGCCGGACTATATTTTTGGGGGGGAAATGAACAAATTCCTATCCTCCACAAATAACCCAGAGATGCATTTTAAATAAAAGGGCACATTCTACTCATGTAAAAACACACTGATTCCCAGACCATCTGCGGGCCGGATTGAGAAGGCGATTGGGCCGCATCCGGCCCATGGGCCTTAGGTTGCCTACCCCTGTTTTAAGACATTCCCCAACAGAGGGGTAAAAGGACCCCTGGACGGTTAAATCCAGTCTAAGGCGACTATGGGATTGCGGCGCTCATCTTGCTTTCAGGCTGAGGGAGCCAGCGTTTGTCCGCGGACAGCTTTCCGGGTCATGTGTCCAACAGGAAGCCAGATCCCACAGATCCCTAGAGAGAGGCAGCCAGCACCCTAAAATGGACCCAAATTCCCTTCTCTGTCTTTAAAGGAGAAAGACCAGCCCTTTGCCCTTCATAAGCACACAAGGAAAGGATCCTTTTGTCACAATGGGCAACTAGAGGTCTGTGGGAATCCAACCAGTCAGACCTTCCAAGTGTCCCTATTTTCGAGGGACAGTCCTGGATTTACAGAATCCGTCCCGGTTTCTGATTTGATCCCAGAATCAGGACCATGGACCAGCCCCCTGCTGAAAAAGTTTGCTGACCCCTGCTTTATAGAATGCTTTGAAATGTTTTTGGAGACTTTATAAAAATGATGTGAAGAAAACAGTGGTGACCTAGACCTCGTTGCTGGTTGCGAAGGGCCCCACCGTAGCAGTGTGTTCCAGGGGCCCACAAAACGTACGGTAGGTCCGCAACTGGACTAAAGATCTAACTCGTCCAGTCTCCTGCTCTCATGGGGGCCAACCGGATGCCTCTGGGAAGCCCACAAGCAAGATCTGAGTGCGAAAGTCCTCTTCCCAGCCACGGAGATTCGGAGGCAAATTGTCTCTAAGACCGGCAGCAGCCATCGTAACTAGAAACCAGAGATAACTTTACGCAATGGGCCATAGCTCCCTGTCAGAACATCTGTCTTGCCTGCTGGAGGTTCCAGGTTTGATCATCCTGGCATCTTCAGGTAGGGCTGGGAAAAACTCCCTGCCTGGGACCTTGGAGAGCAGCTGCCAGTCAGAGTAGACAATACAGTGGTACCTTGGTTCTCAAACTTAATCCATTCCGGAAGTCCGTTCCAAAACCAAAGTGTTCCAAAACCAAGGCATGCTTTCCTGTAGAAAGTAATGCAAAACGGATTAATCTGTTCCAGACTTTTAAAAAACAACCCCTGAAAAAATAATTTAAAATGAGTTTTACTATCTAATGAGACCATTGATCCATAAAATGAAAGCAATAAACAATGTACTGCAGTTACACAATCAATCAATCAATCAATCAATCAATCAGTAGCTGGACTGGGTTCCACACAGTCACAAAAACGAAGCAAAAAAGCCGCAAAAACAAAAACACAAAATAAATAGAAACAGACAGACCTCAGCGTAATGCTCAAAACGGAAGTGTGGCACTCAAATCGGAAGCGTAAGACTCAAAACGGAGCACATTCGGCTTCTGAAAAAAGTTCGCAAACCGGAACACTTACTTCCGGGTTTGCAGTGTTTGGGTTCCAAGTTGTTTGAGTACCAAGGCGTTTGAGAACCAAGGTGCCACTGTACTGAGCAATCAGAGGAGGGACTTTGAGGATGATCTGAGTGTACACAGGCCACTTGATGGTGAGGGGGCAGGTCTCATGTCCCAAGCCGGTTCTTTGGATTCTGCCCAGAACTGACCCTGGAGACAGCAAAAAAGGACAGCGAGCAGGGAGGAGAGGTGTTCCCAACCCCTGGTGCCAGTTCGCTGCCTGGCAGGGATGCCAACTTGAATAAAATATCGGGGGATCCAGGTAACCCTCATGCCACATAATCGATCACATGGCACAGCACACACACACACCCCATTCGAATGGCAATGCCCATCAATTTGGGGGGCCCCCAACCCCTCAAATGTTTTATTGGGGGGCCTGAAGACCCCTTGGCCCCTGGGAGTTGACTCCTAGGTGTCCAGGTGCGGCTGTCATTTTAAGCAACTGCCAGGTATTTCCCTCCCCTCCCCAGCTTTCGAAAGGAGCCCACAAACAACGTGCCGCTTCCTCGACTCACCCCGGTGGGAATCGTGAGTGGCAACTCTCAAAGGGAGGGCTTTGTTCAAGCGGGAACCAGGCCAATTTCTGGAGGAAAGACCTGTGATGTCCTCATAGGTGGGATGCCTCCGAGGTGCTGAAGGGGAACAACAAGAGGCGTCTTGTCGGTGAGAGATCGGTTGGGGTGGGAGAATCCGCCCGTTTCCGTTTCTCGTTCCAGCAGCCTGAAGTCCAGTTTTCTTCACGTTTCCGCACCAGTTTGTGATTCTCTCTTCAATTCTTTCTGAAAGTCCTGTCAGCATTCTGGTGCAAATTTCGCCTGGTATTTGATTATTTGTGTTTGGAGACAGGGGGATGTCAAAGGGTTCTGGGTTGTGTATTGTTTCACCATAGAACCATAGAACCGTAGAGTTGGAAGGGATCCCGAGGGTCATCTAGTCCAACCCCCTGCAATGCAGGAATCTTTCGCCCAGGGTGGGGCTCAAACCCACAACCCTAAGGTTAAGATCCGCATGCACTGCCAACTGAACCAGAATTATTTATTCCTCTTCTTCTTCTTCTTCTTCTTCTTCTTCTTCTTCTTCTTCTTCTTCTTCTTCCTGTATCTGTAAGGTCCCTGGAGTCCCTGGAGTTGGGTAAAAAAGGCAGGGGATAGATAGATGATAGATACATAGGTAGGTAGATTGATTTGGTATCCGTATGTCTCGAGAGACAATGGCGCGAGCCTCCAGGGATGAATTCAAATGCTGCATTTGCAGCACCAAAGTGACCATACACAAGCCTGGGCAGAATGTATGGAGGTCCTAGGCTGCTCGGACAACAAGACCCCCCTCAAAGGAGTTTGAAATTATGTGAAATTATCTACTTACACTGGCGTGCTTTCGAACTGCTAGGTTAACAGGACCTGGGACAGAGCAACGGGAGCTCACCCCGTTGCGGGGATTCGAACCGCTGACCTTCCAATCGACAAGCCCAAGAGGCTCTGTGGTTTAGACCACAGCGCCACCCGCATCCCTCATAATTTATATAATACTAATAATCAGGGAAGCGGGCATTTCAGCCTCCCAAAATATTCTGCAGCTGACCTTAAGGTCACTGAACTAAGGATTACAAAGGAACATTGCAGCATAAAATCATTGGATATGCACCAGAACAAGAGGTTCCCTTGTGTATTGAATCAGCATAATCGATTTTAATCACACTTCATGCGTTAATTGGTTTACCGATGCCAAGATGTCTGTGTTATCAACAACTGTTTTTTAATGGCCCTTAATATAAGGTAATTATCACCACCTATAATTTTCTGCCTTTCATTTCCTTCTGAACCCACCGTGTACAATTACACACACCCCATAACTGTGTGTGTAATTCAGGATAACAACCCATGAATCTGATGAAGTAGGCATAAAGCCCATGAAAGTGCCATAATAAATTTGCTAGTCTTTCAGGTGTCACAAGACTCTTTGCTGTTTTGTCCTGAAACTTGTTATTCCAAATAACACTACAGCTATTAAGGAGGAGGGCGATGTTGCAAAAAATCAATTTTAAAGTAATCTAATCATTCTGTTCCCTGAAAGCAAAACTTCTCAAAAAGCATGCAGCCTTGCCTAATCAGAGCAATATTCCAACCCTCCTGAGCCAGCCTAAAATTGGTGAATCTGTGCTCCAATGTTAATAATAATAATAATAATAATAATAATAATTTATTATTTATACTCCAGCCACTCTGGGCGGCTTCCAACAAAATTTTTAAAACTCAATAATTCATCAAACATTAAAAGCTTCCCTAAACAGGGCTGCCTTCAGATGTCTTCTAAATGTCTGGTAAATGTTGTCTGGTGGGAGGGCGTTCCACAGGGCGGGTGCTACTACCGAGAAGGCCCTCTGCCTGGTTCCCTGTAACTTGGCCTCTCGCAATGAGGGAACCGCCAGGATGCCCTCGGCGCTGGACCTCAGTGTCCGGGCAGAACGATGGGGGTGGAGACGCTCCTTCAGGTATACTGAACCGAGGCCGTTTAGGGCTTTAAAGGTCAGCACCAACACTTTGAATTGTGCTCGGAAACGTGTTGTTGTTGTTTAGTGGTTTAGTCGTGTCCGACTCTTCGTGACCCCATGGACCAGAGCACGCCAGGCACGCCTATCCTTCACTGCCTCCCGCAGTTTGGTCAGACTCATGTTGGTAGCTTCGAGAACACTGTCCAGCCATCTTGTCCTCTGTTGTCCCCTTCTCCTTGTGCCCTCCATCTTTCCCAACATCAGGGTCTTTCCCAGGGAGTCTTCTCTTCTCAAGAGGTGGCCAAAGTATTGGAGCCTCAATGTAGGTCTTTCAAGACCAGTGTTATGTGGTCTCGGCGGCCGCTCCCAGTCACCAGTCTAGCTGCCGCATTCTGGATTAGTTGTAGTTTCCGGGTCACCTTCAAAGGTAGCCCCACATAGAGCGCATTGCAGTAATCCAAGCGAGAGATAACCAGAGCATGCACCACTCTGGTGAGACAGTCCACGGGCAGGTAGGGTCTCAGCCTGTGTACCAGATGGAGCTGATAAACAATGTTATTCTTTTTGTGATTGTGGGCAAGATCAGCTTTAGGTTAGGCATCTAAAACAAGCAGAGGCTCATTTGCCTGCTCTTTCCTGTTGAGCCAAATGATTGGCGCTACCAGTGCATCAAAATAGAAAGGACAAGAAGCTGCGAAAACGACCGTCTCATTGTTTGCCTTGAGACCATTTCTCAAACTTTTGATTTGTTTCGAGCCTTGCGGGCAGGAGGCAACCGCCTTCTCTTCTCTGCAGCCAATATAATCCCAAATCCATATTTATTGGGATCATTACAGCTCCACCTTATTGACTCAACGTCGCTCTCTAAACAATAGCCGAAAGGAACAAGGATCTCTCATCGCCACCCGCCCCGAGACAAGAGCCTTTAAATATAAAATGGGAGAGATAATAAATGATGTCAGCTGTTGTATCCCATTAGATAAATATTGCTCAGTATTAATTGCTATGTTGTTCAAATACTGGCTCCCAAATGTCTGCTGTCCTCTTGAGACACCTCGAGTTCTTCTGCAGATGTTCGACCTCTGTATAGATGGAAATATTTGGGAGTAATGCGGGCAGGGGATAGGAATTTGAGATTCTTCCTGCCAGTCCCACTCCCAGCCAGTGATGGAGATGGGTCACCTGAGACACCAGACCCCATGGTCCTTTTCACAAGCATAAGTATAAAGTATTGCCTGCATTGCAGGGGGTTGAATTTAATGACCCTGTGGGTCCCTTCTGACAGTACAGGTCTATGATGCCATTTACTGTACGCTTGTGAAACATGGACCACTTATAAACGCCATCTCCAACTCCTCGAAAGGTTCCATCCACGGTGTCACCGAAAAATTGTACACATCGCTTGGGAAGACAGGCGAACTAATGCCAGCGTACTGGAAGGAACAAAGATCACCAGTGTTAAAGCAATGATTCTTCAACGTCAAGTTTGATGGACTGGTCATGTTGTTCGGATGCCTGATTATCGTCTTCCAAAGCAACTACGCTATTCTGAACTTAAAAATGTAAAGCGTAATGCCGGTGGTCAACAAAAGAGGTTTAAAGACTGTCTCAAGGCAAATCTTAAAAAATGTAGGATAAACACCGACAACTGGGAAACACTGACCTGTGAGCGCTCCAGTTGGAGAACAGCCTTTACCAAAGGTGTCATGGGCTTTGAAGGCACTTGAACTCAGGACGAAAGGGAGAAACGTGCTAAGAAGAAGGCACGCTTGGTAAACATGATCAACTCCTGCCCGCAAACCTACATCCCCACTGTGGAAGGATGTGTGGATCCAGAATTGGCCTCCACAGTCACTTATGGGCTCAGTGTTAAAGCCATGTTTATGGAAGACAATCTTACTCGGCTACAAGTGATTGCCGAAGAAGAAGAAGAAGAAGAAGAAGATTCCATGTAAACTAATGCAAAGACTGCCAGAACATAGACACCAGAAATTGGGCTATGCTAAGATTACCAGTTTGTTTCCCCCCCCCCAATGAATCCGGGGACCCAGGTGGCGCTGTGGGTTAAACCACTGAGCCTAGGGCTTGCTGATCAGAAGGTCGGCGGTTCAAATCCCTGAGACGGGGTGAGCTTCCGTTGCTTGGTCCCAGCTCCTGTCAACCTAGCAGTTCGAAAGCACGTCAAAGTGCAAGTAGATAAATGGAACCGCTCTGGCAGGAAGGTAAATGGCGTTTCCGTGTGCTGCTCTGGTTTGCCGGAAGCTCTCAGCTAATAAAGCGAGATGAGCGCCGCAACCCCAGAGTCGGACACGACTGGACCTAATGGTCAGGGGTCCCTTTACCTTTACCTTTTTAAGATTACCAGTTTGTTTTTTACCCAATGAATCCGGGGACACTTTTCAACTTCCTACTAAATAGATGGATTTTGTCAGGGGACTGATTTGTAAATCCAGGGACTGTCCCCGGGAAACGGGGACATCTGGTAACCTTTGGCTTTGCCCGTCCAGATTGGAGTGTATCTGGGCCGCCAGCCGAAGCTGAGGAAGGCTCTTTGCCCTACCAAAGTCACCTGAGCTTTTTTGTGGATCCAGAAATACCCACAAGCTATGTCCCTGCTCTTTCAGAGAGAGTGTAACCCCATCTGAAGCAGGCCACACCCTGCCCATCCTGCCTAGGGAGCCACCCACTAATAGTGCTTCCATCTTGCCTGGATTGAGCATAAATGTTTGTTGGCGCTCGTCCAGTCCATTGCTGAGGCTAGACGTCAATCTAGCACACCCCCTGCCACACCTGCAGGTGTCAATGAGAAGCAGAGCTGAGCATCATCAAGGTGTTGCTGACAGGTGTTGCTCTGAGACTCCAAGTGGCCCCACTCAGCAGTTTCATACGGATGTCAAACAGCAGGAGGAGGGGATTAAAATTGAAGCCTCATGTTAGAATATTTACAACTAGTAGACTTTAAGCCCGTTAAATTAACAGGCGCTAGAACATCGTGGAAAGCGGGAACGGTGAGAACTTGCTGAAGTGCTCGATGTACTTGGGCGCCCCGGCCAGTGCCGAATGGCCCTTCAGCAGGCAGCGCAGGAGGCGCATCGCAGCGGCGGCGGCACTGGCACCAGCCAGGCCCCGGCAGACCAACTCAGCCGCCACTTGTAACGGCCGCTGCTGCTTAGAAGTAAGTCCACGCGAGCGCGCACCCGCCACTTCAACAGCCCGGCTGCCCGAAGTCTCTGCGCTCCAATCCCTGTGCCCGTGGGGCACATGCGCAGTTTTGCCCGGCCGCTCGAAGTCTCTGCGCTCCAATCCCTGTGTCCGTGGGGCACATGCGCAGTAGGACACAGGGACGGACACAGGGACTGGACGCAGAGACACTTGCACTTTATTACTGTAGATGAGCAAAACTGATGGGATCAGTAAAAGGAATATCGAAACAAAAAACATCTAGAGAATGGATAATATTTAAGGACTATTTGAAACTTTATTGTACAAATAATTCCATATTAGCAGAAATTGAGTGATATTTGAAAAGAAAAAGATCAAAGGAATGTATATACAATAGAAAGAAATGAAATCTTACAATATAAATCTGTGTAAAAAAAGAATGATATACCAACAGTATAATGAGAATGATTGGAAGGACTGTACAGATATGTACTTTTATTTCTTTTTTTATTTCTTTAAATCTTCTTTATTTATCTTCCCCCCCCCCCGAAAAGAGCCACCTTTTAAAAGGGTATAGGATGTCAATCAGGTCAACCAAAGGCCTGGTTAAAAAGGAACGTTTTTAAGGTGTATAATGAAGGCGGAAGGCGAACTTCCCTGGGGAGAGCATTCCACAGACGGGGAGCCACTGCAGAAAAGGCCCCGTTCTCGTGTTGCCACCCTCTGGACCTCTCGAGGAGGAGGCACACGAAGGAGGGCCTCAGAAGATGATCTCAGTGTGTGGGTAGGTTCATATGGAAAGAGATGGTCCTTGAGGTATTGTGGTCCTGAGCCATTGAAGGTTTTATAGGTCAAAACCAGCACTTTGAATTGGGCCCGGAAACTGATCGGTAGCCAGTGCAGTTAGACCAGGATCGGTGGAATATGCTCAGACTGTCTTGCTCCGGTGAGCAACTTGGCCGCTGAAATCTGTACTGGCTGAAGTTTCCGAACCATCTTCAGAGGCAGCCCTATGTATAACACATTGCCATGTTCACCCTAAAAGGGTGTCATCACATTCTCTCTCCCCCCCCCCCCCCCCGGTTTCCTCCTGCCCCTTTGTCCACACACTTTTTCTTGTGGATGCCTCTCTGGCATTCAGTTCCGATTGTGATTAAAATCATAATAATAATAATAATATAAGCAAAAGGCCGAATCGTCGTCTTTGCAGCCCGAGAAACCAGCCTGAGAGGCACAGGTAAGCTGCTCTAAGCTCCCCACAAAGGAATTAAAAACCACAATGTTATTTATTAAATCCGTAATCTGGATGCTGACGGTTTATTTGATTCCATTCAAGGTTCCCTTCCTGTGAAATATCTCAAGGCGACGTCACAGAAAAGAAACGTAAAAAGCGATTAAAAACAACTCCATATGTGAAGAGAGTTTAAAACAATTCCCTGTAATGCACGTGCAGTATATGACTGTTTTAAAAGGCTTTTAGGTGCTTTTGACACCCCTGCCCCAAATGTTTTAGATACGTTTTAAATCGAATGACTTGTTGTTTGATACGTCCCCGTCCCCCCAGGCTCCCTTTGGAGGAAGACCGGGATAGAAATCCATTCATTTATTTAATTATTGTCATGATGATGATGATGATGATGATTACAGCAATAGTTATGGTGTAATGGTTAGAGCATTGGACGAGGACCCGTTCGAATCCCCACTTGGCGATGGAGCTCGCTGGGCGTGACCTTGGGCCGGTCACTCACGCTCTCAGTACAGTCTACCTCGCAGGGTTGTTGAGGAAACGTTTTTTCATATGTGGTGGACCTGCAAAAGGGTTGTTATAAGAAAATCTGCCCTTATTCCCTTATGGGGTACACAAGAGCCCTTGCAAAGTCCTCTGCAGGTTCTCCATCGGTAGGAGTAAACAAACAGAGGCCAACCAGAGAATAGTTAGAAGCAAAGCCTTTATTTTCACTGTTGCAACAGGGTGCTTTCCTCACACACACACACACGAGCAGGAAAGGACCCAGAACAATGGTGGGCCAGCTCCTATATAGACTTTTGAAATTCCCCCCCTTGGAGCCCAGCCCAACCCCAGATACATCATCCTACATCACAGATACATCATCCTACATCACAGATACATCAGAACTACATCACAACTTGGGGGGGTCAGAGGAGGTAACTTGAGAATTTCCCACACCTGGTCATCCCTCCTCGACCCCTCCCAGACACACATTTCTGGAAAACAAAAGGTTTCCTGATTTCCTGTCCTGTCCTGGCAGGCCAAACGCAGGGCTAACGACTGTCCTTTGTGAGGGAAATGGGCCATCTGGTACCTGGTCAGGTACCTGGTCAGCTAGGAGTCAAAATGGTGTGAGGCCTGTCTTTCTGTGCTGTTTTCAGACATTCTGGGTTCAGTCACCTGTCGCGACCCGACTAGACAGTGGGGTCGCGCCATGCGGGCGCCAGGAAGGGGAACCATGCAGCGGGCCAGGAAAGGGGGCGACAGCAGATCCAGGCGCGCAGGGGTTAAACCGAGCGCAGCCAGGCCCGACCTCGCCCAGGCATGCCCTGCAGGGTAAACAACCCCAGGATGGGCGATAACGACCGCTAACGAGCCATCAGCGGCGGGCGTGGCGGAACCGTCAGCATCGCAATAACAATGTAAAAGACACCCATGAATGGCACGGGCAGACCGGAGCAGTTAACTCTTTTGTCCAAGCCATCCCGGGTGGGGAAGAGGATTGCCCCCGGACCCTTAGGGCAGAAGGGAGGGGGGAATTGGGAGTCACCCAGCAAAATGTATTTAAGAGGGATTCTGAGATGGCCTCCTCAGAATCCTTACGGACTTTCCACGTTTCTCTGTGTGCTGTACAATAAACTTCAAGACATCTTCCGCTGACTTCTCGGAGTGGCGTGCGTTCTTGACAGCTAGCTACAGTTACCATTGAGGACACGACATCACCCCTCTCTGTTCATGTCTCAAATAGTGTACTGGGGTGTTTTGAAAGGAGGCTCACCCCCCCCCCCAAAAAAAATTCTTATAACAGGGTAAAAGAGTATTGGGGAATAATTCATAATGAATTGGGGGAGGGAACGTTTGAAAGTACTTAAAAACAACAACAACAACAACCCAGAGTCCTTTTTGTTGGGGATAATTCAGACAGAAATTCCTAGGTGTCAAAAAAAGAAGAAGGTTATTTATGTCTGCCACTACTGCGGCCCGTTTTTTTGTTAGCCCAAAAATGGAAAACGAGCGAGGTCCCAACTAAAGAATGGCAGCTTAAACGGATGGCATATGCGCAGCTTGCAGACTTAACATACAGAATAAGAGAACAAGAAGAACATACGCTTAAAGAAGATTGGAAAATGTTTATTGAATATATGGGGGGGGGGAATTTGAATTTCTGAGAGCTGTCCATGCAGAAAGACTGCGACATAACGAAGAGGATTAGTGGCTCTTGATGGGATGGTGAAGTGGAATTGTTGTACTGTTGTATTGTTTATGTTGATTGATTTTTTTGATGAAGGATCACTATGAGAAGTTTTAAGTTCCTTTTATGGATTAGTGGAATTCCGGAGTCAGGGATCTGATTTGTATAAGCCTTGTTTGCTGAGCCTGTATTTTGTACAATTTGTATATAGTGTCTGTGCGAGAATGTATGGTTTTACTATGCCTAATAAAGGTTTCTATTATTATTATATGGGGGGAATTGTGTATATTTGAAAACGTGGGCGGCATTAAGATAAATTCAACAGTGTGAACAAGTTATGTTGGGTGTAATAAAGGTTTAGGCAAAGGTAAAGGGACCCCTGACCATTAGGTCCAGTCGTGTCCGACTCTGGGGTTGCGGCGCTCATCTCGCTTTATTGGCCGAGAGCCGGCGTACAGCTTCCAGGTCATGTGGCCAGCATGACAAAGCCGCTTCTGGCGAACCAGAGCAGCGCACGGAAACGCCGTTTACCTTCCCGCCAGAGCGGTACCTATTTATCTACTTGCACTTTGACGTGCTTTCGGACTGCTAGGTTGGCAGGAGCAGGGACCGAGCAACGGGAGCTCACCCCGTCGCAGGGATTCGAACCGCCGACCTTCTGATCGGCAAGCCCTGGGCTCTGTGGTTTAACCCACAGCGCCACCCGCGTCCCTTTAATAATGGTTTAGTTTATGTAAAATACGCAAGGATTTATGTTACGCTAAATGAACCATGGAAAGAGAAGAAGGGAAGTCATTGACATTTTAAGGTTGTTTAAATGAATATTCTAAAATGTAAAAAGAAAATGTAATAAAAATTAGAGGGGGGGGAATTAAATGGGGGGTGGGGAGGAACCATACATGCTGCCTTGAGCTCCTTAGAGCAGTGTTTCCCAACTTAATCTAGGCAACGGCACACTTATTTCATTAAAAAAATCTCGCGGCACACCGCTCCTCCCCCACCCGGCTGTGCTGGGTCTCCTGACCCAGAGTTACCTCTGGGATCAGCTGTAGCGCGGCGTCCTTTCTCCCGCCCATCAGCTGGGGCACCAGGTCGGGATTCTCCCGCGAGGCTTCTGTTGCTGCTGCTGCTGCAGCAGCCAAGGGAGCAGCGCCGCCCTGGCTTCCGCTTCGCCGCTGGGCTCCAGCAGCGCCGCCGCCACGGTCCTGTGCAGCCCTGGGCTGCAGGTCCCTTTTTCCGCGGCACATCAGCCGGTGTCTCGCGGCACACCAGTGTGCCGCGGCACACCGGTTGGGAAACGCTGCCTTAGAGGAGAAAAAAGTTGGGGTATAAATGCAACAAACAGAGTTCCTTCCCTTCTGCCCCAGGTCTGCCCGTCTCGCAAGCCATCAAACTCCTGCAGGAGAAGCTCGCTTCCTTCCGAGTGACTCTTCCGGACTTCCACCTACGTGCCGTCTGCGATTACTTCCACAACACCTTCATCAAACATTACGGGCTGCACCAGTTCGTCCTTTCCCAGGAGAGGGACCGCTGCCAGACCTTTGCTAACCTGGAGGTCTACGCGCCCCCCAAGCCCCTGCCGCTGAGACGAGGCACAGAAATCAGGGCCTGGAAGTACTACCAGCAACTGGACGCAATCTCTGCAGCAGAGGAGGAAAGGCAGGCCGAAATGGTGCGGATCAGGGCCACCTTGTGCAGAGAGAGGGAGAACATGCTCGAGGAGGTCTACAGGAGCGTCCGGACGCAAACGGCGACCCTGGAGAAAGAGGTGAGAGTGGCTGGGGAAACTCAGCCAGATGGGCGGGGTACAAATAATAAATTATTATTATTATTATCGTACCTACGGGACCGCCTCTCCCGGTATGCCCCGCGGAGGACCTTAAGGTCCATAAACAACAACATTTTGGAGGTCCCGAGCCACAAGGTTGTTAGACTGGTCTCAACTAGGGCCAGGGCCTTTTCAGTACTGGCCCCAACTTGGTGGAACACTCTGTCACAAGAGACCAGGGCCCTGCGGGATTTGACATCTTTCCGCAGGGCCTGCAAGACAGAGCTGTTCCACCTGGCCTTCAGGTCGGACTCAGTCTGATGTTTTTTCCTCCCCTTATGGTTTTGACTGGGCGATAAATGAAGCTGCATTTAAATTTAAATTTTAAATTGTATTATAATCTGTATTTTAATTAACGGTTTTTCTTTCTTTTATATTTTATTGTAATTTTTATTGGTGTTAGCCACCCTGAGCCCGGTTCGGCTGGGAAGGGCGGGGTATAAATACAATTTATTATTATTATATTATTATTATATTATTATTATTATTATTATTATTATTATTATTATTATTATTATTATTGGGGCAAAAGCCTAACTCCCGACTCCATCACAGCAGCCTCTTCTCGCAGCAGCCAGCTGCATTGATTTCTTTTATTGCTATTTGCTCCATAAAATGTATGCATTGTGTAAACGACAAAAGCAGCTGGGACGTGGGTGGCGCTGTGGGTTAAACCACAGAGCCTAGGGCTTGCTGATCAGAAGGTCAGCGGTTCGAATCCCCGTGACGGGGTGAGCTCCCGTTGTTCGGTCGCAGCTCCTGCCCACCTGGCAGTTCGAAAGCACGTCAAAGTGCAAGTAGATAAATAGGTACCACTCCAGCGGAAAGGTAGACGGCGTTTCCGTGCGCTGTTCTGGTTCGCCAGAAGCGGCTTTGTCATGCTGGCCACATGACCCGGAAGCTGTACGCCGGCTCCCTCGGCCAATAATGCAAGATGAGCACCGCAACCCCAGAGTCGGTCACGACTGGACCTAATGGTCAGGGGTCCCTTTACCTTTAACTTTTAAACGACAAGAGCACCTCAAAGCAGTTTGCTGAGACCCTCCCTGCCCGCAGACTGTCTCGCCAGAGTGGTGCATGCTCTGGTTATCTGCCGCTTGGACTACTGCAATGCGCTCTAGGTGGGGCTACCTTTGAAGGTGACCCGGAAACTGCAGTTAATCCAGAATGTAGCAGCTAGACTGGTTACTGAGAGTGGCTGCCAGGACCACATAACACCGGTCCTGAGAGATCTACATTGGCTCATAGTACGTTTCCGAGCACAATTCAAAGTGTTGGTGCTGACCTTTAAAGCCCTAAACGGCCTCGGTCCTGTATACCTGAAGGAGTGTCTCCACCCTCATCGTTCAGCCCGGACACTGAGATCCAGCACCAAGGGCCTTCTGGCGGTTCCCTCACTGCGAGAAGTGAGGTTACAGGGAACCAGGCAGAGGGCCTTCTCGGTAGTGGCGCCCGCCCTTTGGAACACCCTTCCATCAGATGTCAAGGAAATAAGCAGCTATCCTATTTTTAAAAGACATCTGAAGGCAGCCCTGTTTAGGGAAGTTTTTAAGATTTAATGCTGTATTGTTTTCAACATTCGATTGGGAGCCGCCCAGAGTGGCTGGGGAAACTCAGCCAGATGGGCAGGGTACAAATAATAAATTATTATTATTATTATTATTATTATTATTATTATTATTATTATTATTGTGATCTTGTGCACAAAGTCGCCCCCAGCTGTTAAGGTCTTTCTCTGCTAATGGTAACATCTGGAACTTGACACTGCAGTTCCTGGCAATGGTTTCAGAAGCTCACTGCCTCTAGCAGTAGCGTTTAGTGGCCGTTGGTACCCTGATTCAAACCTCCAGCATCCCCCCACCGGCCCCCTGGATGTGGTACTACCCATTTTGGGATCTAGTGCGTCGATCCCAGTTTGCACCACAGGTTCCACTCCATGCAAAACTACGGCCTTTGAGTCTCCCGGCTCCGGCAGCCTGTTGACAACACCTCAGAGTTACATCTGTGGCTGCCTCCTCTAAAACTTTCTCCCCAGCCCTGATTTGCATAATCAAGCTGCGACGTGTCTTATCGCCCTCGAGACGGAAAATCTCCTCCTTGCCGAGACTTGCTTCCCTGCCTGGGAGCAAACTGTTTGGGGAAACCGAATGAAACTCCGACGTGTTTTTACTATTACTGCCAGCCCATCTACGGAGTGGAATTAATTGGCAATTAATGCTTACACGTGTGCGCCTCAACGCGCTGCCAGCAACGGCCGCGGGTGAGTTCAGAGAACGTCACCTTTTGAACCCGAGCCGAGACGTCTATCCTGGAGTGCTCGGTGGTTTGTTCAGCATACCACCCTGTGTGCAAATGGGGTAGGGGACCCAGCACCCATCCTTCCCGGTTCCTGGGCTTGGGTCCCTCTGCCGTGGACGTCCTCGAGATCCAATGGCTCTCCTCCAACCTCGATCAGCTCCCGGGAGATTGGCAAGAGGCCAGTCCTCACAGCTGCCTGACGGCTTCTGCTGACAAGTATCACAAACGTTGCCTCCCTGACCCACATTGGCCCCCACACTCTCTTCCCGGCCCCTCCCCGGCTTTCTTGCCAGTTCCCAAGCTCCACCCTGGCTTCTCGGAATGCGCAAGGTCAAAACCTTTGCAGAGCTAGTCGCTGAGAAGAGGCAGGCCTTGCAAATATCGGGGGCAAACATGGCGGCCGCGGTGGCCATGTTTGTTTGCGATGCACCTGTTTCGCAAGCATATAAACCGGGCGTGGGAATCTAATTTTAAGAAGAGTTTGGATTTCATATCCCGCTTTATCACTACCCGAAGGCGTCTCAAAGCGGCTCACATTCTCCTTTCCCTTCCTCCCCCACAACAAACACTCTGTGAGGTGAGTGGGGCTGAGAGACTTCAGAGAAGTGTGACTAGCCCAAGGTCACCCAGCAGCTGCATGTGGAGGAGCGGAGACGCGAACCCGGTTCACCAGATTACGAGTCTACCGCTCTTAACCACACCACCACACTGGCTCTCAGCGAAAAGGGGAGGTGCATACCCTCCCGATTTTCCAGGGACAGTCCCAGAATCACGGAAGCCATCCTAGTTTCTGATTTGATCTGGAAATGTCTATATGCCAATAAAGATTTGAGATTGAGGTTGACGTGCTCAGCAACCTCAAACGACCTTGCTGTGCTAGGTAACGGTTTCGGAAGCCCAGGCAGCAAGCCCAGGTTTATTCTAAGTCTAGCGGAAACATCAGAAGCCACAATGCGGACTATATGGAACTTGCCGAGCTGACTGCGAGACTCCGCGACCAGAGGGAGGAAGAGGTGGAGAAAGAGTGGAAGAAATTTAGAGAATATCTTTAAAAGTATTGTAATATTTAGAGTTAAAATAATGCTAGAAGAACAGTAGTTTACAGAGTAGTATAGAGAAAATTAAGTGAAAACAAGATAGCGGAATAAGTATAATATTAAGTAAATAACGTATAATGTTATAAGAGAGAAAATTTGATAAGATAATGAGGAAATAAGATAAAGAAATAGAATAAGATAGAATAATAAGAATAGTAAATGAATGTAGTAGTAAATGAAGAGAGGAAATTGCTAAAGAAATTAATTATATACATTGAAACGTAGAGGGGAAGATAGGAGGAAGTCAAATACAATGATTAGGATGTTAGATGGGTATTAAGTTTTTAATGTGTGTGTGTATTTGTAGTATTGTATTTTTTGTTGTGTTATGTTTGTTTATATGTATTTTCTTTTTTTTGTTTGTTTTTTTATTTTTGTTATCTTTTGTAAAACCCAATAAATAATATTTGGGGGGGGGGGGAAGAAGAAGCCACAATGCCCTGTGTTTTATTCCCCCCCCCCCCCAGGCTCTGATGTCTCTTGTCCGAGAAGCGATTAAGGCCCAGGTCCAGAATCTGCACGATATCATCCAGAACGAGATCCAGGCCACCTTTGAAATCCTCCAGCTCCGCCTCCAGAAGAAGGCTTTGCTGCTCAACCCGCCTGCCCCGTACCCCCCACCCTACAGTCCTGATGGGAGGAGGACCAGCAAGCAGAAGAAGCTGAAGGACTTGATATTAGAGGCTCAGATTAAGGAGAAGGAGAAGGAGGAGAGGGAGATGGAGAAGGAGAGGGAGAAGGCAGAGAAGGAGGCGAAGAAGGCGGAGAAGAAGGCTGCAAAAGACGAGAAGAAGTCAAAGAAGAAAAAGAAGTGAGGAGGGCAGCGTCCAGGTTCCCCCAGGCAGGCCCTGACATTCTCAACCCCATGCCTGCGTTCTCTTTTCCCGGTCTTCTTCGTCCTCTCGTTTTGAGGAGGATTCTCAGTGCCACAGCAAATCTGTCCCACTTCAGACTGCAGGTGGGACCTCACTTTCCTTCAAATATATCCCATAGAAAACTTGCGCATCAGGGGGGAAGTGTTGTGGCCGCGCCTTCCTCTCTGACGCGCTGGTTTTCTATGGAGACAATTTTCTCTTCCTCTTTCACGTGAACCCATCCAGCTTGCAGCCCTAAGCTGTCTCGTCCAGACACAGGTTTAACTCCCTCGCTGAGAACAAAGCCTAAGTCTCTTTGTTCACAGGGGTAGAGATTTGCAAAGAAACCCAAACAGATGTGCGCACCGAAATGTAGATGCAGCAAACACCAACATTCACCAAAACATCAGAGGTTTTCATTCCATCTTTCTCAGCAAAAATTATTCCTGCCAGGCCTATGGAAGGATGAAGAGACTGTTTCGGATGTTGCAAAGGGTTCATCGTGAGCTCCCTCTGTCTTTACTGTTCCAAATAAACTAAAACATTTAATATTTCTTTCAACTCAAGCTGGTGTGTGGGTTTTTTGGGGGGGGGGCAGTGGTATTGTTTTAACAAAATAATAATAATAAAAAATCCTTCCAGTAGCACCTTAGAGACCAACGAAGTTTGTTCTTGGTATGAGCTTTCGGGTGCATGCACACTTCTTCAGATACACTGAAACAGAAGTCACCAGACCCTTATATATAGTGAGAGGGTGGGGAGGGGTATTACTCAGAGGGGTGGTGGGAATGGGTGATTGGCTGATAGCTGTGGTAAACCTGTTGAGGACTGTTAACGACTGCAATTAGTCTTACAGGAAAAAGCAAGGGGTGAGAAGGTTAAAAATAGCTTTGTCATGTATAATGAGATAAGAATCCAATGTCTTTGTTCAGACCAGGTCTCTCCATGGTTTTAAGCTTGGTAATGAGTTGCAATTCAGCAACTTCTCTTTCCAGTCTATTTCTGAAATTCCTTTGCAATAAGACAGCTACTTTCAGATCTTGTATAGAGTGTCCTGGGAGATTAAAGTGTTCTCCTACTGGTTTCTCTGTCTTGTGATTCCTGATGTCAGATTTATGTCCATTTATCCTTTGGCGTAGGGTTTGGCCTGTTTGTCCAATATAGAGAGCTGAAGGGCACTGTTAGCATTTGATGGCATACACAATGTTAGACAATGAGCAATTAAATAGTCCTGAGATGGTATGTTTGATGTTGTTGGGGCCAGTAATGGTGTTGTCCGGGTGTATGTGGCAGCAAAGTTGGCATCTGGGTTTATTGCAGGCTCTGGTGCCAGTGTCCGTGTTAAGTCTGGTTGTAGTATTATTGTGGGTGAGGAGTTGTTTAAGATTGGGTGGCTGTCTGTAGGCGATGAAAGGTCTTCCTCCCAGAGCTTGAGAAAGAGAACTGTCATTGTCTAGGAGAGGTTGTAGATCTCTGATGATGCGTTGTACTGTTTTAACTTGGGAGCTGTACGTGATTACTAGTGGTGTTCTGCTATTTTCTTTTTTGGGTCTGTCTTGCAGCAATTCTCTCTGGGTATCAGCCTGGCTCTGTTGATCTGTTGTTTAACTTCATCCGGTGGGCATTGTTTTAATTAGCTATGTTACCCTCTGAGTTCCCACTGGCAGACAATTCTGAAAACAATCTGCTTAAGCCGGCGTAGCCCTGTTTGCTAGTTTGCAGCCTTCGGTACTGATCCAGCTTCTGGCTGCACACAGAGCATGGCTAGGAATGCGCATCTGAGTGTTTGTCAAAATGTGAGACATCCCATTCAAAGGGATAGACCAGCTCTATGGGCGATAATGGGCACAGAATCCCAATTGCACACATACTGACCAGAGACCCTCCAAATGTCCCTATTACAGAAGAAGAAGAGTTTGGATTTGATATCCCGCTTTATCACTACCCGAAGGAGTCTCAAAGCGGCTAACAATCTCCTTTCCCTTCCCTCTGTGAGGTGAGTAAGGCTGAGAGACTTCAGAGAAGTGTGACTAGCCCAAGGTCACCCAGCAGCTGCATGTGGAGGAGCAGGGAATCGAACCCGGTTCACCAGATTATGGGTCCACTGCTCTTAACCACTACACCACACTGGCCATCCCGGTTTCTGATTTAATCCTAGAATGTCCTGATTTCCCTTCGGACGTCCCTGATTTCGTCAGAGAAATGTTGGAGGGGATGTAATAAACGTAACTGGATCAGTCTGGTTATTTCAATGCATTGTTATTACCCAGTCCTCAGCATTCAGGGAGAATGTTTGGAAATCTAAGTAACCAAGTTGGCACACTATGTTGCAGTAGGGAGTAAATCACACACACACACACACACACACACACACACACACACACACACACACACAGTATATTTTAAAGCATGTAAAACAAATCCAGATATTTTAAGCAAATCCAGTGGCATTTGACCTCTCATTCCGCTCAGGTCTTCCTCTTTAGGAACCTCTAGCCCCTGCCCTTTCATAAACAAATCAAACAGGAAAGTAAGTCAGCCTCGGACGCCCCACCCTTCCCAAACACCCCATCCATTGCTTTCGACTTCTGAGCCATCTTCTCGAGAGTCTTGCTCTCTCCTTCCATGGGGTTTCAGGGGAAGATCCGACACTGTTTGGGCTGGTGTCTTGCATCCAAGCAGATTGGGCAATTTCCTTCCTGAGACCACGGCAAGACGACTAATGTCCCACTCTCCCCAGAGCTGATAGGGAGGGACGTGATCACCGTGAGAGGGTCCCCAAGACCCAGAACTTACTGGAAATAAGAGGGAAAGGTCTGTGGGGAGGGGTGGGAGTGGGGTGGGGAGAGGAACTAATACGATGGAAATATCTAAGATGAAAGAAGCATCAGTTGAATGGGGATTTTTTGTTGTTTAGTCGTTTAGTCGTGTCCGACTCTTCGTGACCCCATGGACCAGAGCACGCCAGGCACTCCTGTCTTCCACTGCCTCCCGCAGTTTGGTCAGACTCATGTTGGTGGCTTCGAGAACACTGTCGAACCATCTCGTCCTCTGTCGTCTCCTTGTGCCGTCCATCTTTCCCAACATCAGGGTCTTTTCCAGGGAGTCTTCTCTTCTCATGAGGTGGCCAAAGTATTGGAGCCTCAGCTTCAGGATCTGTCCTTCCAGTGAGCACTCAGGGCTGATTTCCTTCAGAATGGAGAGGTTGGATCTTCTTGCAGTCCATGGGGATATGTTCATAGACTCTTAAGAGTTGGAAGGGACCCAAGGGTCATCTAGTCCAACCCCCTGCAGGGCAGGAATCTCAGCTGAACCATCCCTGACAGATGGCCATCCAACCTCTGCTTAAAAACCTCCAAGGAAGGAGAATTCACAACCTCCCGAGGGAGTCAGTTCCACTGTCAAACAGCTCTTGCTGTCAGAAAGTTTCTACGTATGTTTAGTCGGGAATCTCCTTACTTGTAACTTGGGGCCATTGGTTCGAGTCCAACCCTCCAGAGCAGGAGAAAACAAGCTTGCTCCATATTCCACGTGACAGCCCTTGAGGAATTTGAAGATGGCTATCGTATCTTCTCTGAGTCTTCTCTTTTCCAGGCTGTGAACATTTCTATGTTCAAACAGCAATGCCGCAGTTAATGAAGGTAATTTAGGAGCATCCTCTGTGATTTAGCCAGCCTTGTTAATTAAGGCATGAAGAACTTCCAGGAAGACACATGATTCCCCAGGGAATTGGCCCTTAGACTTCAGGGTGTGATATGACATGGTAGCCATCTTCAAAAATGGGCTGTCCCGTGGAAGATCCTGTCATTTTCTGCTGCTTTGGAGGGTAGGACCCAAACCAATGGATTCAAATAACAAGGTAAAGGTAAAGGGACCCCTGACCATTAGGTCCAGTCGTGTCCGACTCTGGGGTTGCGGTGCTCATCTTGCTTTACTGGCCGAGGGAGCTGGCGTGCAGCTTCCGGGTCATGTGGCCAGCATGACTAAGCAGCTTCTGGCAAACCAGAGCAGCGCACGGAAACGCCGTTTACCTTCCCGCTGCAGCGGTACCTATTTATGTACTTGCACTTTGACGTGCTTTCGAACTGCTAGGTTGGCAGGCCTGAAAGCGAGATGAGCGCCGCAACCCCATAGTCGCCTTTGACTGGACTTAACCGTCCAGGGGTCCTTTACCTTTACCTATTTAGTGGAACCTCTACCTGCAACCATAATCCTTTCCGGAGGTCCGTCCGGAGGTCGAAACGGGTCGCTGGGAGAGGTGCTGTTGTGCGCAGGTGTGGGCGGCGACCACCGCTTCTGCGCATGCACGAATGGCGATCACCGCTCCTGCGCATGTGCGACCAGCGGCAAGTCCGCCGGTTACTTCTGGGTTTGCTGCAGACGATGGGTGAAATGGACGCAAGCGGAGGCAGACATAAGAAGAGGTTTGACCAGGGGTGTAGCAATGGGGGCAGGGGGGCGGGCCGCCCTGGGTTCCACCCCAGAGGGGGGGGTGACACTTTTTTTAAAAAAAATTTTTTTTGATTTTTTTTTTTTAAATTTTAACTTCATTGAAAAAAAAGAGATAATAGACACACACACACAGCCTCCCACACCTCACAAAGTGGCACCATCAGAGGGGGGTGACATTTTTAATTTTTTTAATTTTTTAATTTTTTTTTAAATTTTTATCATTTTTTATTATTTTTTTTTATTTTAACTTTATTGGAAAAAAGAGATAATAGACACACACACACACACACACACACACACACACACACAACCCCCACACCTCACAAAGTGGCACCATCAGAGGGGGGGACACTTTTTAAATTTTTTTTTAATTTTTTTAAAAAAATTAATTTTTTAATTTTTATTTTATTTTAACATTATTGGGGGGGAAGAGATAATAGACACACACACACACAAAACCCCCACACCTGACAAAGTGGCACCATCAGAGGGGGGGACACTTTTTAATTTTTTTAAAATTAAAGTGGTGGGGGGGGGTGACAAAAAAAATTCCGCCCCGGGTACCACCTGGGCTTGCTACGCCTCTGGGTTTGACTGTATTTATTACCTGCCCTTCACCCTAAGGTCCCAAAGCAGGTTACAGCATTAAAAACAAAATTAAAAACAATTTACAACCATACAAATGAGGTGGATCCTAACAGCATCAAAAGCCAGGACAAAGAGGAGCACTTGCAGATTTCTACAAAATCTTCATAAGGACGGTGGTACAAAAATGTGTGTTATTGGGAGAGACACTCATGCTAAATTGCTGTTGAATTTTCACGGGGACTTTTTGAAAAAACCCAGTTTGCAAAGTAGTGCAGAATCTAAGATTGGGGGGGAGGGGCGGGAACGAGGAACTGAGAGAAATCCAAACGGAGCCATTTATTTCCCCATGCCTTCTACGTGTGTTCATGAGGAGGAAGAAAGAGAGAGAGAAAGAGGGAGGGGGGCTATATTTCTTGAAGAATAAACAAGCCGTGATTTCTCCTCCTCAGCCCTTTGCTTAAACATGAAGGCAGCACCAGGGCTCATAACATCCGGCTCAAGGGGCCGCCTTCTGTTATCAGGCAGGAAACAGCTCTGGATACATCCTCTCCTTTGCCTCGACAGCCCAAGCCACCTCCAGTGGCAAGATCGGGCAGGAAAACACCAGTGTCGTGCCTTGATTCCTTCTCCTTTAGCACAGCAGGAGCCCAGTCTCTGCAGCTCAGGGCGGGGCGGGGGGGGGGAGATATATTGCCTTCCCTAGCAGATTAGAGCAGGAGAAAGTTTTCTGACTTGGGAGAGCAGAATGGCTAATGTCTCGCCTGGTAGCCTTGTCCCAGAGGTGGCCGCAAACCCAGCTTTCAGAGGCCTTTGATAAAGATTGACCTCTTTCATGGAGGAGCTGGAAGGGGCCTTGAGTCCAGGACAGCTGTTTACCAGCTCCATCTGGTATGCAGGATGAGACCCTACCTGCCCGCAGACTGTCTCACCAGAGTGGTGCATGCTCTGGTTATCTCCCGCTTGGACTACTGCGATGCGCTCTACGTGGGGCTACCTTTGAAGGTGACCCGGAAACTGCAATTAATCCAGAATGCGGCAGCTAGACTGGTGACTGGGAGTGGCCGCCGAGACCACATAACACCGGTCCTGAGAGATCTACATCGGCTCCCAGTACGTTTCCGGGCACAATTCAAAGTGTTGGTGCTGACCTTTAAAGCCCTAAATGGCTTCGGTCCTGTATACCTGAAGGAGCGTCTCCACCCCCATCGTTCAACCCGGACACTGAGATCCAGCGCCGAGGGCCTTCTGGCGGTTCCCTCCCTGCGAGAAGCAAAGCTACAAGGAACCAGGCAGAGGGCCTTCTCGGTAGTGGCGCCCGCCCTGTGGAACGCCCTCCCAGCAGAGGTCAAAGCAATAAACAACTACATGACATTTAGGAAATACCTGAAGGCAGCCCTGTTTAGGGAAGTTTTTAATCTGTGACATTTTAATGTATTTTGATATTTGTTGGAAGCCGCCCAGAGTGGCTGGGGAGACCCGGCCAGATGGGCGGGGTACAAATAATAAATTATTATTATTAATTATTAATCATTATTATTATTACCAGCCCGTGGACTGTCTCGCCAGAGTGGTGCATGCTCTGGTTATCTCTCGCTTGGACTACTGCAATGCGCTCTATATGGGGCTACCTTTGAAGGTTACCCGGAAACTACAACTAAGATAATAATAATATTCTTAGATGTTCTAAGATAGCAGCGCGCACAAACGCAGTGGCCCAGTGCTCTCCCCTTTTCTTTTTCTTTTAAAGTTTCGCATCATCCAATTTCATTGTATCATCCAATTTCATTGTATTTGTACAATGACAATAAAGAAATCTTAATCTTAATCTTAATCCAGAATGTGGCAGCCAGACTGGTGACTGGGAGTGGCCGCCGAGACCATATATCCTAAAGGATCTACACTGGCTCCCAATACATTTCTGAGCACAATTCCAAGTGTTGGTGCTGACCTTTAAAGCCCTAAATGGCCTCGGTCCTGTATACCTGAAGGAGCGTCTTCACCCCCATCGTTCAGCCCGGACACTGAGGTCCAGCGCCGAGGGCCTTCTGGCGGTTCCCTCCCAGCAAGAAGTGAGGTTACAGGGAACCAGGCAGAGGGCCTTCTCGGTAGTGGCGCCCGCCCTGTGGAACGCCCTCCCGTCAGATGTCAAGGAAATTAACAACTATTGGACTTTTAGAAGACATCTGAAGGCAGCCCTGTTTAGGGAAGCTTTTAACATATTATGATGAATTTTAATAGTTTAATATTTATTAATATTTTATTATTTATTTATTAATTGGTAATTATTTATTAATATTTAATATTTAAAATACTATTTAATAGTATTTTAATATTCTGCTGGAAGCCGCCCAGAGTTGCTGGGGAAACCCAGCCAGATGGGCGGGGTATAAATAAATAAATAAATAAATATAATAATAATAATAATAATAATAATAATAATGTTTAGTGGAAATGACTAACTAGCAAAGGTGTTTAAGATGGCAGCTTGTTGCTGCTCAAATCTGACGAGTACTGGGAGTGAGACAGGGCAGAGGTGATACTTTAGTCCAGGGGTCAGCAACCTTTTTCAGCCGTGGGCCGGTCCACCGTCCCGCAGACCATGTAGTGGGCCGGACTATATTTTTGGGGGGGTGTGTGGAATGAATGAATTCCTATGCCCCACAAATAACCCAGAGATTTAATATTTAAAATACTATTTAATAGTATTTTAATATTCTGCTGGAAGCTGCCCAGAGTTGCTGGGGAAACCCAGCCAGATGGGCGGGGTATAAATAATATATTTATTATTATTATTATTATTATTATTATTAAGAATAATAGTGAAGGATAGGAGTGCCTGGCGTGCTCTGGTCCATGGGGTCACGAAGTGTTGGACTGAACAACTGAACAACAACAACATTATTATTACCGGTATTATTATTATTATTATTTAGTTCGGAACATGCCCCCCTTGCAATGCAGGAATCTCAGCTAAAGCACCCATGACCTCTGCTTTAAAAGCCCCAAGGAAGGAAGCAGAGTCCATCACCTTCCGAGGGAGTCTGTCATGCAGCTCTTATCAACAGAAAGTCCTTTCTGAGATTTAGGTGGACTCTCGTTTCTCGCAATTTGAAGCCATTGGTTCGTCTCCCACTCTCTGGAGCAGCAGAAAACACGATTTGCTGGGACGCAACATGTTTTCAGGCTACTCTGAAATCAGAACTAAGCTGCTCTTCTTATGAGCAGATATTTTTCAGAGTCCTGATCCGAAGGCTGCAGAACCCACAACATTTCCATTCTTGGCTGACAAGGGTTTCAACTCCCGAAATTCTGGGGCTGCCAATCAAGGGTATTGGGGAGGGGGGTGGAAATCACCCCCCGATTCTCAAGATTCAAGGAAATGATCTTCCAGGGATTCACTCACAAACATGGGCCATGTTCCAGCGGCTCTCCGGGAAGGGTGATGTAATGATGCCTCATGATTACTAACACAGCAGTCTGTGGTCAGGGATGATGGGAATTGTAGTCCCAAAACAGCTGGAGGGCCAAGTTTGGCAATGCCTGGTCTACAGGACGCTGCACTAAGACGGGCCCTTGGCCTGATCCTGCAGGCTCTTCTGATGTTCTGATGTGCACATGGAATGCTTCGAGAAGCAACGTCCAAACATGTAATTATTATTTTTTTATGACGTAATCATTACTTGATTGGGCTTAATTGGGTTGCTGTGGTTAGATTGCTCTTCGCAAAGGTTGAGACGCAATCATCAGCCCGCCAGGTTTATCAATGGCTTATTGATTGATGGGGGGGGTTGGGGGGGGCAGGGAGGATGAACCGCCAGTTTTCTCTACCCAGACCTAAAATGCAGAATAGGCTCGTTCAAAGTGCCTCGATTGCAGGTGAGGCAAAAGATGTTGATAGCTCCTTTATCAGGAAGATAGCATCGTACCGCCCAGCAGTTGCATAAACCCTCTTCAAAGCAGCACACGAACACAGATCAACAAACCGCCTCTGCGTTGCATTCTTGAGGTTTCCCATGTTCTCAGAATTGCTCGATATTTAATGGGATTCCCCAATGCATTTCAATGGGGCTATACCGTATTTTTCCATCTATAAGATGCCCCATGTATAAGACACCCCCTATCTTGGGGGACTCCGGTTTAAGAAAATGGGGGGAGATACTATCCATGTATAAGACGAGCCCAGATTTTGAACATTATTTTAGAGTAAAAAAACCCCATAGTCTTATACACGGAAAAGTATGGTAATAGCCTCTTGCCATCACCACACTATTACAAGTCCCACATAATACCTGTTCCACGTTTGTAAGAAATCTTTTTTTTTTTTTAGTCTGGCGGTGGCTACACTTTGGAACTCTCCGCCTATTGATATCAGGCTGTGTGCTCTTTGAGGCCTGCTAAAGACATTTTTGTTTAGATAGGTTTACTCCAGATGCGTAGAATGTTGGGAGTGTGTTTTAATCCATTTTTATTTCGTTGCTGATTTTGTTTCCCTGGAATGTTTTTAACTATTTAATTGCTTTATTCCCTCCGTAACCCACTTTGAGGTTTTTATGACAACCAAGCGGTGTATGACTTTTATGAAATAAACAAACAAGCAAACCAGACTATCGCTTTTAACATGCACTTTGCTTTTGTTCCATTTGGAGAACCAAGGGCGTAAATGGCAGCGAAGGAAACTTTCCGGGAAGTTCTCCTCCACAACCCTGTTCCGCCGTGGCTCCTCAGCATTCCCTGGCTGTGTGTATGTGAGGGAGGGAGTGCTTTTGAAGTGAACAATTAAAATAAATTGTGTGTAAATGCACCTAGAGTAATAATGCTCTCTGCTGTTTCCAACGGCCTCGGTCCTGTATACCTGAAGGAGCATCTCCACCCCCACCGTTCAGCCTGGACACTGAGATCTAGCGCCGAGGGCCTTCTGGCGGTTCCCTCACTGCGAGAAGCAAAGCTACAGGGAACGAGGCAGAGGGCCTTCTCGGTAGTGGCGCCCGCCCTGTGGAACACCCTCCCATCAGAAGTCAAAGCAATAAACAACTACAGGACCTTTAGAAAATACCTGAAGGCAGCCCTGTTTAGGGAAGTTTTTAATCTGTAACATGTTAATGTATTGTTTTTTAATATTTGCTGGAAGCCGCCCAGAGTGGCTGGGGAGACCCAGCCAGATGGGCGGGGTACAAATAATAAATTTGCTACAGAGCTTTTGAGGAGGGAATGCCCGGAAGTACGGTTGCCATATTTCAGATAGTGAAAATCCAGACACAAAACTTGTTCAGCTTTTTTTGGGCACAGTTGTTCAGCCTTGGGGGTGGAATATGTATAAATGTTTCTTCGATTGTCCTTGAATCTTCCTTGCCACCCTCTCCTGCCACACCCTTTGAGAACCGCTGCTTTAAACAGCCACGGCTTCCTCCACAGAATTATGGCAGCTATAGTTTGTGAAAAGTGCTGAGAGTTGCTAGGAATCCCTCACAGCTGTCCATGGAGGCGCAGGTTAATTCTGTGTCCAGGGCAGCTGTTTATCAGCAGACGCCGAAAGGAATATGGTGAAGGCGCCTGCTTGAGATCAATAGGCGGGGAGTTCCAAAGTGCACCAAATGACCGAGAGCCAGCAAATGAGGGCCGGGGTATTGCGTGGCACCTTTAGTAGTGGCAATTCCGTGGATCGAAGCGATCAAGTGGGCAACTGTCAGGGTAAGGCCCTGGTCCTGAATGGGGTAACTGTGCCCCTGAAGGACCAGGTGCACAGCCTGGGAGTCATTTTGGACTCACAGCTGTCAATGGAGGCACAGGTCAATTCTGTGTCCAGGGCAGCTGTTTATCAGCTCCATCTGGTACGCAGGCTGAGACCCTCCCTGCCCGCAGACTGTCTTGCCAAAGTGGTGCATGCTCTAGTTATCTCCCGCTTGGACTACTGCAATGCGCTCTACGTGGGGCTACCTTTGAAGGTGACCCAGACACTACAACTAATCCAGAATACGGCAGCTAGACTGGTGACTGGGAGTGGCAGCCGAGACCATATAACACCGGTCCTGAAAGACCTACATTGGTCCCAGTACGTTTCCGAGCACAATTCAAAGTGTTGGTGCTGACCTTTAAAGCCCTAAATGCCTCAGTCCAGTATACCTAAAGGAGCGTCTCCACCCCCATCGTCCAGCCCAGACACTGAGATCCAGCTCTGAGGGCCTTCTGCCGGTTCCCTCCCTGCAAGAAGTGAGGTTACAGGGAATCGGGCAGAGGGCCTTCTCGGTGGTGGCGCCTGCCCTGTGGAACGCCCTCCCAGCAGATGTCAAGCAACTATTTTACTTTTAAAAGACAACTGAAGGCGGCCCTGTTCAGGGAAGTTTTTAATGTTTGATGCTGTATTGTGTTTTTAATATTCGGTTGAAAGCCGCCCAGAGTGGCTGGGGAAACCCAGCCAGATGGGCGGGGTATACATCTACATCTACATCATCATCATCATCATCATCATCATCATCATCATCATTGTTCAGCCCCACCCCCCACCCCGCCTGAGCTACAATTCCCTGAGTCATTTGTCAATCAATCCCTGGGAGAGGGATCCTAACAGATCTCAGTCTCTTTATTACACTACAGCTCCAGACCTCTTTTAGGGGTGCCACAAATGTTTAAAGTGGCATTACAGCGCTTCAAATGTATTTTTTTTCCTTCTTTTTAATTTCGTTTTCTATTAATATATTATAGAAGAATTTCAACAATAGTGTTTTAAATGTAGTGTGTGGTCTTTTATCTCTGTAACAACAGGAAAAAATGGAACGAGAATCCCTCTTCCCCAAGCCTTCCGCTCTCCCAAAAGATTGACAATTTTCATATAAAAATGCATTTATTTAATTTAAATACTTTATGCCAACGGGAAAATGTCCACACTTAAGATCACAGAGGGAAGCAAAATTAAAAGGAACGTTTTAGCTTAAACATCATGGTGTTTAATTCATTTATTTTTTATATATTTATATATATATATAAGTATTATTTGTATATTAAATCACACACTTCAGGGACATTATTAGAAAAAACAAAAATGATATAAACCTGCTAACTAATCATTACAATTAAGAATAACTCTATTAAATAACTGTTTAACAAAGGAGGGAGCAGGAATCAGTCAATTTCCATCGATACAAGAACGTCCCAGGAATGCTGGACAATAGGGTGAGATGTTGTGAAGCAGTTATGTACAATGTCATTTCAGGCAGAGATATACTGATGCGGGGAAAGGGGAAAGTTAAAACATTAAAAGCATCTTCCTTCAGTGATAGTTTGATTTAAAAAACACCAGAGCATTGTGAGGTTGTGGAATCCTTTCCAACAAGGCTTTGCAGAGACTTTGTGCCAGAAATGAGGAAGATGTTTGGATGTGAAACGTAGAAGATTAATTGTGTGTGTGTGTGTGTGTGTGTGTGTGTGTGTGTGTGTGTGTGTGTGTGTGCAGAACAGGATGTTAAATTAATTAATTTCACACAGTTAAAGCCAAGAGTCAGCCCTGGATAACACGGATGAATCACATCTCTGAGAATATGCTATCCGAATAGCCAGCCTCTGAAATGAATCACAAAACACCTGAACTTTTCAACTGGCAGCGTCAGCCTGCAGAACTGACACACTATTTCTTCAAGGCCCCCTGAATTTGAGTCGGCTGGAGCAGGCAGCTCACGAAGCCACACCCTCGACACACATTTACTTGGGCGGTGAGTTTTAAAGACGGGGCCGTAAATTGTTCACTCTATCGTATTCCCACTCACGTCAGTGGGGTTGCGACAGTGTGGGAGCAGTCTCCGGATCGCGGGAACAAACAAGGACACAAACTTCTCGTCTTGCAAAATGGCAAAAGCTTTGGAGAGGCTGGACCACAGAGGCTGCCAGCACATAGCTGCTTACATGGGAGATGTCCCTGTTAGATGCCTGCCGTCTCTGCCAAAGGAAACAGAATTCCTGTTTCACACATTTCCCCCCCCCTTAAGTTGCAATTTAAAAGACACGCATTTTCCGTGCGCAACGCAAAATGAAACTGTGCAAAGCAGGACTAGAGGGTCTTTTCAGTTTCTCATTTTCCCATTGGCAGCAATTTGAATTTTGAAATGATTATTCCTCATGAAAATTCATCCGCGCTCCAGTGCCAATTCCTCCAAATGAACACATTTTTGCATCCAGCTTTTGACTAACGTACACATTTTTGCAAGCTGTTTCCCCTGATAAAATGTGTTTTTTGTATGTTGCTTTTGCTAAGATATGCATTTTGTGTGTACTTTCCCTAATATATGCAACAGAGCACAGACTGGTTGGTTGAGGGGTGGCACTGCAAAATTCAAACTCTTGCAACATTTCGAAGGACAAACACGTCTCAGTTTGCATATTGGTTCCAGAGGAGCAAATGGGGTAGTTTCTCATTAAAATGAAATCAAACTCAAATTTATCCCCCTTTCCTAGATGTACCAGTTTGTAGCCTTAAGAAACTAAGAGGAGCCCTGCTGGGTTTCCCAAATTTGGGCCTCCTGTTCTTTTTGGACTACAGTTCCCATCATCCCTGACCATTGGTCCTGCTAGCTAGGGATGATGAGACTTGTAGTCCAACAAGAGCTGGAGACCCAAGTTTGGGAAACCTTGGTTTAGATTCAGAGAAGAATGGGATGGTTCGACTTGCAACTCAATGGCTGCCGCAGATGGCCGGGACATGGAAACCTCTCGCTTTCTTGCCACACCGAGAGCACGGCATCTTGGCATGTTGTGCAAAGCAACATGAATCTGGAGGAGTGCCTGCGGGTGACAGGCCACACCCTGACCTGATGTGCCACGCTGGGCCTACAAAGAGTCGTTTCACCAGGTGTGGAAATGGCCCAGAGTGGCGGATCAGGGAGTGGTTTGCTTGTCACCCTACCATCTAATTTAATGAATGCTGACCAGGACAAAAAAAAATGATGCAGGAGGAGATGAGACAACAGCTCCTCTCCATCCTGAAAAAGGATGTTCCAGAGGCACAATGGCCGCCGCCAAGAGAGCCATTAAGCCAGGCATCCCCAAACTTCGGCCCTCCAGATGTTTTGGACTACAATTCCCATCATCCCTGACCACTGGTCCTGTTAGCTAGGGATCATGGGAGTTGTAGACCAAAACATCTGGAGGGCCACAGTTTGGGGATGCCTGCATTAAGTCAAGGCTTCCTCAACCTCGGCCCTCCAGATGATTTTGGCCTACAATTCCCATGATCCCTAGCTAGCAGGACCAGTGGTCAGGGGTGATGGGAATTGTAGTCTCGAAACATCTGGAGGGCCGAGGTTGAGGAAGCCTGCATTTAAGTGATGGAATGAGCTGGCTTGGAAGAATGGGAGCTTCTAGGGAAGGCCAGTTAAGAACAGTAGAAGAGCTGGCTGGGTCAGAACAGTGGCCTGTCTACTCCCAGATGCCTGTGGGAAATCTGCAAGCAGGATCAGAACACAAGACCAGCACTGTCCCTACTTGTGGTGTCCAGCAACTGGGATTCAGAAGCATTGCTGCCTCCAGCTGCGGAGTCAGAGCATAGCCATCCTGGCTAGTAGCCATGGCCAGTAGCCCTCTCCTCCTCCAGGAATTTGTCTAATCCTCTTTTAAAGCCACCCAAGTTGGTGGCCACGGCTGCCTCTTGTGGCAGGGAGTTCCAAAGGTTAACTATGGCATTCCTTGAAGAAATGCTTCCTTTTATCTGGCCTGGACCTTCCAACATTCAGCTGCATTGGATGTCCATGAGTTCTGGCATTGCGAGAGAGGAGATTTCCTCTCTGGGTGCATCCACTTTCTCTGTTGCCATCGTTGGGCAGCTGTCTTGGAAAAATCTTTTCTTAGAGGAGACAGTTGGATGGTTGCCAGGTCACTTCTATCAGGGCTCTCGGAGAACATCCAAACTTCACCTTGCCTAGTGCTCTGAAGCACTTGTCCCCGTTGAAAATACCCTAATTCGGTACTTCTGTTGATGAAATGTAAACAGAGGTTTATAAAAAGTATGCATGGGAAGAAGAAATCTGGGGTAGAGGGAGAAATTTGCTCCCTCCTCCTCTTCCTCCCAGATGAGATCTGGGGGTCACCAAGCAAGGCTGGCGAGCAGTCGACTCCTGACAGACAAAATAAAATGCTTCTCTGCACGAGGCACAGAAAACATTGAGAATTCTCTGCTTGATTTGCCATCAATTCCATCGACTTGAAGAACCAGAGAAGGGGCTTAGGGCAGATTCACAGAGGACAGACGTCTCAAAGGCTTGATTATCTAAACAGAACCTCCAGGTTCAGAGGCAGTGTATCCCTGAATGCCAGCCACTGGAGTCAAAGAATAACCACGGCTACTAGGTGCGGAGAGTGGTATTATGCTCAGTATCCGCTTGTAGGCTTCATGTTGTCTACCGTGAGAGCAGGATGCTGGGCCAGCAAGGCTCTATCTCCCTCTTTGATTTCTCGTTACGGAGAAGACCTGAGTGGGACCCTTTCGCCAGGGAAGGATCCTGCGCGAAGCATCAGAAGTGAAATTCTCCCTGTGCAGCTTAGTCATTCTGCAGATGCGTGAATAAAAGACTGACATCCCTGGAAGTCAACCAACTTCACCCTTGCTCTGGGGAAAAAAAACCAGCATGATGCAAAGGTTGCCTTTCACAATACACACTTAAGGGATTTTTGTGTTTCCCAATATGCAGGGCACATGTTGAGACTTGGTGGCATTACTGCATTTTATTTATTTATTTTTAGAAATGCCGCAATGAGGAGTCCTGTAGTATCCCTTCTCTTCCTGCTGACTTATCACTCAAGCATGCACTTTCTCCCAGGGGTGAAACAGCTACATTTCCAGGGATCTTAAAAGGTAAAGGGACCCCTGACCATTAGGTCCAGTCGTGTCCGACTCTGGGGTTGCGGCGCTCATCTCGCTTTATTGGCCAAGGGAGTCGGCGTACAGCTTCCGGGTCATGTGGCCAGCTTGACTAAGCCGCTTCTGGCGAACCAGAGCAGCGCACGGAAACGCTGTTTACCTTCCCGCCGGAGCGGTACCTATTTATCTACTTGCACTTTGATGTGCTTTCGAACTGCTAGGTGAGCAGGAGCTGGGACCGAGCAACGGGAGCTCACCCCGTTGCAGGGATTCGAACCGCCGACCTTCTGATCAGCAAGCCCTAGGCTCTGTGGTTTAACCCACAGCAATCTTACCCCCCCTAAAAATCAACAACAAAACCCTCACTGCTTTCTACATGAACTACGCTCCCGAGTTTGAAAATATAGGTGCTAAATCAGCCTTTCAAATAAGTCCATATCTACAAGGGGGTTATTGGAAGACTGATGGTCAGATTTTATGGAGTGGAGGAGAGAGAGGTGTCGGTTCCAAAGTGTGAATATTCGTCCTACTGACATCATTTTTAAAAGAAGTTTTGTAGTTGGTGGCAGGTGGGGGGGGGGAGAAATCTCCTGGTACACCGGGGATGCCCCATCCCTTTCAACCCTTCTAACGGGCTATTTCTGGCTTCAACCCGAGAAACCTCCCCACGCCAGCTCCACAAAAAAGGAATGAAAGGACAGAAATCTGAGCATAGACCTCTTGCAAGACTCTATTACGGAGACCTGGGGCGGATCTACACTCTTGGTTTTTAATGTCAAGGGATCATTAAGGAATGGTTTTGATGACTCAGAGGGACGCATGACGTTCTATGTTTTACGTTTATAACACATCATTGCCTTGTCTTTCTCATCCCTTAATTTTTAAACGTTTTCTGCTGCTATATCGGTGAAACACTGCTCCTATGTCCCCATGTAGTGTTTTACCTATTTTTTATTTTACTGCATTCAAACTCCAACACACAACACCCCCCCCCCCCGTTCCAATGGTATTCGAGGGGCAATGTTCAGTTTCCCCTGAACTGAAAGAGGGAGAGAGGAAGGAAGAATTAAAATGTGACACCGGAGCGGAGTAACGGGCAACCAGTCGGGATTACATACATTTGACAGGGGGGGGGGCAGGGAACCAAGGTGAAAAACATTCTAATTGACAAGTATGCCCTGTGTTGTTTTAGAATGACATATCTAATATCGTTCCAGTAGGGGAAAATGACATTTAACATGTCGGTGTAGATCAGGGGTCAGCAACCTAAGGCCCATGGGCCGGAAGCGGCCCATGGAGGTCGTTTGACCAGCCCCCCGAGCCACCCCCAAACCGAGCTGACTGCTGGCGCGCTGCACTAAACCGGTGTGGCGCGGGGGCCCGCTTCCGTGGCACCAAAAATTGTGTCTCGGCAGATGCCGAAAATCGCGGGCATGCGCACTCACGATCCAGCCCACGGAGGGATCTCCGCGGGACCAATCCTGCCCAGGGAAGATAAGCCTTGCTGACCCCTGGTGTAGATCCAGCCCTGCCTGATGGTACCAAGGCACAAACCACACTCCGTTTAACAGGGGCTGTCTAGGTCAGGGAGGGGGAAATATTTGGTCCTCCAGATGTTGCCGGAATACAATTCCCATCATCCCCGATCACTGGCCATGCTGATGGGAACAAGGGCATATGTGTGTCCAGCAACAGCTGGAGGGACAAAGGTCCCCCCCCCACCATTGGCCTAGGAGTTACTTCCAAGGCGTTGCACCCAAGAACATCTTTGGTTAAGGCGATTGCTATCCCAGAGAAGCAAGAGGAGCAGCCAAGCAGATTCACTTTCCAGATTTATTTTTGTTCCCCTGCTGCCTGGGCGAGTTAAAGGGTGGGGAGGAAACTGCTCAGATCAACACAGAGGCCAATTTCGAGTTCTCCGTCTTCGACTCCAGTTTGCAAATCCAATATGGGCAGCCCCAAGCATTCCAGGTCCCTATTGTGGCAAGAGTCCCATGGAGTATCAGGTGCCCCCGCCCCTCCAATCACCCTAAAAATCTGAGCAGACACTTTGATCCAATGGGAGGGACAGAAATGCTTCCCGAATAAGACGCTCTGGCCGTCAATCAAAAGGTTCCCACGGCCCTTTGAAGTGGAACCGAAAAGGCCTTTCAAACTTTCAAAAGGCCTTTTCTGAAGTTTAGATGTTTGGTGCACTCGACAGAGTCCTTAAGCCTAGCAGGCAACGTCCAAGGCGATTTCAGATCAGATGGGGGGGGGGGAAACCCTGAGGAGAAAGGGCAGAGAGAGGCCAAAGGTGGCCCACAGGTTTTTATCGTCCGGCAAAACACCCCACAGCCTGTCCTCGGTCAGCCCGTGGAGCCATTTCCGCCCCACAGGCCTAAGAAACGCTGTAGCTGTTGTAGTAAGTAGCCGTGGCATCGGCAAGGACGGAAATGAGGCTGGTCTCGGAGGAATGGGAGCCGCCCCCGACGCCTGAGACACCTGGACGTGCCCGTTGACGACCAGCCCGCCGGGCTCCGGGTGTCCGGGGGCGTTCAGGTACTGGTCAAACTCATCGCGGTCCATCTCTTCCAGCAGGTCCGCTTGGCTCAGCTGCTCGAGGCTGTCGAAGTTCTGGTGCTCGGGGGGAGGCGACAGCTGGCCCAGGTGGGGGTGGAGGCCGTGGGGCTGCATGGCCGGGTGGAAAGGCGGAGGAGGGTAGTAGTTGCACGAGGGGGGAGCCGAGCAAGCGGAAGAAGCAGGGTGGGCGGCTTGAGACATGGGCATGTGGCCCAAAGGGCGGCCGCACTGCAGGGAACTGCTGGTGTACTCCAGAGAGTAGGGGGCCCACGGGCAGGTTGGAGTGGCAAGGGTCTTCGGAGCAGGGGGAGGAGAAGAAGCTCTGCTCGGGGTCTATCGCATCCAAGGGGGGACATCTCTGGAGGGGTGGGCAGGCCGTAGGGGTAGGTGTCCATGGGGGTGCCAGCGCCGCTGCTCTGAACCTCCCGGTATCTCCCGAGGCTGGGCAGCACCGGAGAATAGTCAGCCTGCCCGTCTTTTTCTCCCGCCGCCCTGCCGCACCTCCGCTTCTCTGGCACGGAGTCCTGATCCCTGGAGAGGTGACCCAGCAGGAAACCCGGATCCACTCGCTTGCAGATCCGCTTGATCTGCTTCTTCCTCCGCGGCCGGTATTTGTAGTTGGGGTAGTCTTGCATGTGCTGCACCCGCAGCCGCTCGGCCTCTTCCACGTACGGCCGCTTCTGGGGCAGGGTTAGAGCCTTCCAGGATTTGCCTGCGGGGAGAGCAAGGAGCAGGGGAAACCCCTTTAAGGATGGCACACAGAGGAAATTAAGCAAAGCATGCACTGCAATGAGCTGGACTCAGCACACCGGCTCACAGTCACCCTGTTATTAATAATAATAATAATAATAATAATAATAATAATAATAATAAACTTTTATTTGTACCCCGCCCTTCCCAGCAGAGACCGGGCTCAGAGAGGCTAACAGTCATAAAAACCACAACAAACCACAAAACAATCAGTTAAAAATGCAAATTAAAATACAATTTAAAATTTAAAAATGCCACCTCATTTTAAGCAGCCCACCAACAAACCAACAGAGTGAAACATCAGGGTTAAACTCAACCCTGCCCAAAAGCCAGGCGAAACAGGCCCTGCGGAAGGATGCCAAATCCTGCAGGGCCCTCGTCTCTTGCGGCAGACCATTCCACCATGTCGGGGCCAGAACCAAGAAAGCCCTGGCCCTGGTAGCTGCCAGCCTGATATCCTTACGGCCCGGGATCTCCAGGATGTTATTATTTGAGGACCTCAAGGTCCTACCCGGGGCATACCAGGAGAGGCGGTCCCTTAGGTACGAGGGTCCTAGGCCGCGTAGGGCTTTAAAGGTCAAAACCAGCACCTTAAACCTGACCGTGTACTCCACCGGGAGCCAGTGCAGCTGATAAAGCACTGGATGAATGTGATCTCGCGGCAAAGCCCCCGTAAGGAGCCTCGCCGCGGCATTCTGCACCCGCTGGAGTTTCTGGGTCAGCCTCAAGGACAGCCCTTAATAAATAATAATAATAATAATAATAATAATAATAATAATAATAATAATGTACGAGGGTGGCGCTGTGGGTTAAACCACAGAGCCTAGGGCTTGCCGATCAGAAGGTCGGCGGTTCGAATCCCCACGACGGGGTGAACTCCCATTGCTTGGTCCCTGCTCCTGCCAACCTAGCTGTTCGAAAGCACATCAAAGTGCAAGTAGATAAATAGGTACCACTCTGGTGGGAAGGTGAACGGCATTTCCGTGCGCTGCTCTGGTTCGCCAGAAGCGGCTTAGTCATGCTGGCCACATGACCTGGAAGCTGTACGCCGGCTCCCTCGGCCAATAATGCGAGATGAGCGCCGCAACCCTAGAGTTGGACACGACTGGACCTAATGGTCAGGGGTCCCTTTACCTTTACTACTACTACTACTAATAATTTATTATTTGTACCCCGCCCATCCGGCTGGGTTTCCCTAGCCACTCCGGGCGGCTTCCAACAAAGATTACATTAAAATGTCACACATTAAAAACTTCCCTAAACAGGACTGCCTTCAGATGTTCTCTAAATGTCAGGTAGTTGTTTTTCTCATTGACATCTGCTGGGAGGGCGTTCCACAGGGCGGGCGCCACTACCGAGAAGGCCCTCTGCCTGGTTCCCTGTAACCTCACATCTCGCAGTAAGGGAACCGCCAGAAGGCCATTGGCGCTGGACCTCAGTGTCTGGGCAGAACGATGTTAACGTTGACTCCGTTTCCAGTCCTCTTCTCTATGTGCCTGTTATAGTCAGACTGTTGGCGTTGAGATTGTAAGCTGCTTGGGACAGAGGACTGCGATCATTTTAAAGTTTAGGCTTATGTTACACCACCAATGCTACACATTTAACATTGTCTGTTAATTAATTAATAATGATAATGATGATTCAGCTTGTTTGGTGCAACCTATACATTTATTTCATACATTTTATACACTGCTTGATTGTTGTTGTTGTTTTTTAAAAAAACAACCTCAAAGCGGTTTACGAAAAGATGAAATAATAAAACCTGAGAAAAATTCACAGTCATACTTAAAATGTGAGCCAGTGTGGTGCAGTGGTTAAGAGCAGTGGACTCGTAATCTGGTGAACTGGGTTCGTGTCTCCGCTCCTCCACATGCAGCTGCTGGGTGACCTTGGGCTAGTCACCCTTCTCTGAAGTCTCTCAGCCCCACTCACCTCACAGAGTGTTTGTTGTGGGGGAGGAAGGGAAAGGAGAATGTGAGCCGCTTTGAGACTTAGTGATAAAGCGGGATATCAAATCCAAACTCTTCTTAAAATGTTAGAAGTTTATGTAAGTTAAATGTATTTTGTTTTTGCTTTCTCTTTTTTCTTTTTCTTTCTTTTTACTTTTTCTTTTCACTACCGTGTTTCCCCTATTTTAAGACACTGTCTTATATTTTCCCCCCCTCAAAAAAACACAGGGAGGCTTATTTTCAGGGGATGTCTTGGCTCCCTGAGCGCCAGGAACAGGAAGGGGGGGCTTAGGAGGCGACGGGGACAATGGCAGCACTATGGCTTATTTTCGGGGTATGGCTTATTTTTTGCAAATGTGATAAAAACCTGCCATGGCTTACTTTATGACTATGTCTTAAAAAGGGGGAAACAGGGTATTTGTGATGTTGAGAATGTGAACTTTTTAAATGTGTAATTTAAATCAATAAAGATAATTTTTTTAAAAAAAGAACACACACACACACACACACACACACACACACACACACACACCATACAAAAATCAAAAGAGCTGGAAATCACCTCAACTTTCTAAGCATCCAGATAGGCTTGTCTAAACAAGAATGGTTTTTAGCAGGTGCCGAAAAGAGAAAAGCGAAGGCACCTGCTTGATCTCAAGTGGCAGGGAGTTCCGAAGTGTAGGCGCTGCCACACTAAACAATCAAGTTCTTACAAATGTGGAAGGGGTTTGTGTGGCACCTGATCAAAGCCTTTGAGTGGGCTCATGTGTTGCTTCCCCCCGACCCTCTCCTGGAGAGGGCACACAAAGAAGGCCCTCAGAGAATGATCACAGGGTCTGGGTCAGTTCATTGGGGGGGAGGCGATTCTTTGCACACCCCTGGCAAACTGGAAAATGCAACTTTGAGGCTTTACAGCAAGGGTCAGCAAACCTTTTTCAGCAGGGGGCCAGTCCACTGTCCCTCAGACCTTGTGGGGGGGGGGGGCGGACTATATTTTGAAAAAAGATATGAACGAATTCCTATGCCCCACAAATAACCCAGAGATGCATTTTAAATAAGAGCACACATTCTACTCATGTAAAAACACACTGATTCCTGGACCGTCTGCGGGCCAGATTTAGAAGGCGATTGGGCCGGATCTGGCCCCTGGGCCTTAGTTTGCCTACCCATGAACTAGAGCCAGGGGTCAGCAAACTGGTTCCCAGACAGATTTAGAAGGCGATTGGGCCGGATCTGGCCCCCGGGCCTTAGTTTGCCTGCCCATACTTTACAGGGTGATGTCCAGCACTAGCTGAGAGTAGACCTATTGAACTCAATGGACATCGCCAAGCATGCTCCACTTCCACTTGCCATGGTTGCCAAGTGTGCCAGAGCAAACCAATGACCCCCTATGGGGCCCCTTAAAACCCACTTCACATCTAAATGTTCCCGAGTGAGCACGCTCTTGCCATCACCCAACATCTCATTCTCGACACCCAAGTGTATCCAGAATTTCAGAAGGGAGCAAAATCGATGAAGGTCGAGAGATAAATCTGAAATAATTCAGCAATAGACGGCCGGCGTGTTTATAGCCGGATCAGGGCTAATTTAATTAGCGAGCGCAAATGCAATCAACAGGTTTGTGGATTGAGAGCACTTTTGTTCCTGGAGCGTTGCTGCGTCAAGGAAGGAAAAGGGAAATGTCAAGAGGCGGCATCTCCTCCTCGCAAGGAGCAAAAGCTTTTGTTGGTGAACTTACGCACCTTCGGCCACTCTAATCTGCAGCATCTCAGAAGGAGCATAAAGTGAATTCGAAAGCAGCTCAGTGGCCGATCACCCGTTCATTCCCCAGTATGTATGTTCAGGTAAGGCTGGGAGAGACTCCCTGTCCGAAACCCTGGAGAGCTGTTGCCAGTCAGTGTCAGCAATACTGAGCTAGATGGACTCTGCATAAAGCAGCTGCCTGTGTCCCTACTATGCACATCAACTTGGTTAAGGACAGACGATCAACCCACTGAAACATGCAAATCCAATCCGAATCTGAGCCTGATGTTTTAAATGCCGAGCGATGCTCCCAGGGGCGGGGAGGAGGGAGGAATATCAAATTTTGCTTAGGATCATAGAATTGTAGAGTTGAAAGGGACTCTGAGGATCATCTAGCCTGACCCCCTTGCAGTGCAGGAATACACAGCTGTCCCATACGGGAATTGAACCTACAACCTTGGCATTATCAGCACCACATTTCGTTACTCCCCCCCCCCCCCGATCCTTATTCTCCCCCAGATTCTGGACTGCAGCACCGGATCATAGCAGAGCAAGCTGCCGTCCAATGCAAATCATGGCAACCTCAGCTCCCTTTATTTCAATGGGTCTACTCTGAGCAGGACTAATGGTAGGCACAACCCAGAGTCTGTGAGCAGCTTTTATCATTTCTTTCCACCCCTCTGTGTCACCTCCCCCCCCCTTTCCTGCTGTTAGGTGCAGTTTCGCAGGCATAATTTCAAGAGGTGCAGTTTTATTAGTAGTATAACCACTTTGCATTGTCAAGTGGTTTTAATTTTTTTTCTTTTCCATTAGCGTTGTGTGCCCCCGATGAGTCTGTTGTGTGAAGGCATCAATAAATAGTTCTATTAATGATAAACGTACTAAGAATTTGCTGGGCATGGAGAAGCAGGAAGAGAGATGCACCTGTTGAACTTTTGCCTGCTCTGTATCACGTTACAGGGGAGAGGGGGGAAAACAAAGCGTGAGAGTCCTATTCCTCAAACCCCACACCAGTTTCTGCCATTCTGTCACCCTCCACAGACCCCCCACCAGGTCAAGAAACGTGTTCCAAAAGTGCCAACCCTCCACCTGCCTTTGAAGGTTTCTGCAAGGCAATAAATGAGGTGGTGGTTGCAAGGAACGGATAGTGAGTGAGGTTGAGAGGTTGTGTGAATATTGCGTGTTGACTGTTAAAAAGGTAATGGGACCCCCGACCATTAGGTCCAGTCGTGTCCGACTCTGGGGTTGCGGCGCTCATCTCGCTTTATTGGCCGAGAGCCGGAGTACAGCTTCCAGGTCATGTGGCCAGCATGACAAAGCCGCTTCTGGCGAACCAGAGCAGCGCACGGAAACGCCGTTTACCTCTCCGCCAGAGCGGTTCCTATTTATCTTCTTGCACTTTGACGTGCTTTCGGACTGCTAGGCGGGCAGGAGCTGGGACCGAGCAACAGGAGCTCACCCCGTCGCGGGGATTCAAACCGCCGACCTTCTGATCGGCAAGCCCTAGGCTCTGTGGTTTAACCCACAGCGCCACCTGGGTCCCTTGACTGTTATGTTGTTTGAAATTTTGCATTACACTGCCTTGTAAGGCTCTCCGATTTTTGTATTGATTTTGTGTTTGCATTAATTTTGTGTTTCTGCGCAAGGGCATTGTTTATATATTTTGTTTGGCAGATCGTTTGATTTACACTTAATAAATAATAATAATAATAATAATATGGATTTCATGGCACTTACTGCGTTTGTACTTATTTATCTATTGCGAACCACTCCGAGATCTCAGATAGCAAGCTCTCTACCGATGGAAATGATAAGTGATACAGAAATGAAAGCCTTGCTAACTACTGAGCCCTTTTGCTCTAGCGCAGCTAGTCTTCTAGAACCTGCAAATTAAGTGATGTATAATGCAGATGAAATCCAGCTTGCATCATTTATCACCAGCAAAAGAGTGGCAGGTCATAGACTCTAGGGGGATCTTGTTAAAAAAACAACAACTGTAGAATTCCCAGTGTTCCAAGGTATTCCTACTGATGGAATTTCCTTCGGATGCAGAGACTGTTACTGGGGATTGATCCTCCGTAACGCAGCGTGATGGAGTGCAGAACGAGGAGTCGGACGGTGAGGGAATCAGGTCAAGTGACTCAGGAGCGCGAAACCCCAAACAGACCACAAAGAGCCCCCAAAAGATCTCTCCAAACTGGGGGAACAGGCAGCAAAATGGGACTTCATGAGATTCAGCACCCTGAGCTGTAAAGTGGCCCACAGTGGATGAAAATATGAAAACAATCATAACTGAAAACAATACACTGAACTGGCAGCGATTGAGCAGGAAAGAGATCTTGGGGTCATGACGCCCAAGCTTGAGGGAAATGTCAAGGCAGTGTGTAGCAGCTGTGATAAAGAATGGCAGGAATTATTAGGAAAGGGGTTCGATGTGGAACCTCTAATATGGCAGAACCTTATATAAATCTCAGGGTGGATAAAAATCAATGATTTTTTAAAAAAAATCAAAAGAATCGGATTTTTTTTTATTTAAATTGGATTTTTAAAATAAAATGCTTTTGGGGGAAAAATCTTTCTAAATATAGTCTTCTATTTAAGTTACATTGTAGTCCAAAGGCTATTCATCAGGAAATAAGGATTTGTTTTAAGTTTATCAAGTGTGCTAAAACTCAGTCTAAGTTTTTTTTTTAATGTTTAACCACATCAGTTAACAAACATGGATACATATGCTATCATGTTATTGTTTTAGTTAAATAAATTGTTTAAATGGTTAAGGAAATGATTATTTTTCTCCTTCCAATAAAGTACAGCAGAAAAGTCGTCCAAATATAAGCAGTTAACTTATTAAACCTCACCATAATTTCATAATTATCTGTCTATGTATTTTTAGTAGTATAACCAAATCAGTAATTTTGGATATAACTGTCAAAACTACTCTGAAAATTTATTATTCCAAAAATGAAACCTTCATATGGTTGTAAATATTAAGATTATACCAGCAAGAATGAGTCTTTCTGTAAAAAAAATATTTAAATCAAGTCTTACTGACTAGTGATTTAAATCAAGCCTTACTGACTAGTGATTTAAATCGTGATTTAAATCAAATCCACCCTGATAAATCTCTGCCGTAATCATGCTTGGGAAAGTGCTGTTACGGAAATCACAGGGGGGGGGCACATCTTTAAAGTTGCTAAATATTATAAATATTTCAATGCCATTTTGCAACTCTGGTCTATGACCCACAAGGCACTGGGTCTCCTCCATAATCTCTCAGGCAAGAGATCACGTACACACAGGAAGGTACCCCAGCGGCATGGGCGTACCCGGGGGGGCAGGGGGGGCAGCTGCCCCCTCCCCCTAGAAGCAAAAATGATCAGCGTCCGTTCAAAGCAAACCTGAACGACCATGGCTTGCCCCCCTCCCCCTAGTTTTGATCCTGGGTACGCACGCCCCTGCCCAGTGGGCAATCGTTGGGTGCTCCGGTTGGTGGCTGGTCTCCTTCTTTCTCCGCAAAGAACCACAGGCTTTGCCTGAAGGGCCAGGTGGCTGAGCAGCCTCGCACCTGGACGTTTTCCGTAACAGTGCGTTGTATTGAAGTATGTTTTAGTCAAAGAATTCCCAATGAAATTCATGGACCTTTAAGTAAGCCGCGTCTGCTAATTTCGATGCATCGCCTCTTAGATGAAACTAACACTGCATTGCAACCCAATGGGTAATGTGAGCATAGCATCTTTCAAGAGGGTGCTGCAAATCTGGGGAAGGGTGGGGAGAAAGGGGGCGGCCGCCTAATTTACAGGTAAAGGTACTTCACTTGTGGGACAGAGGTTTGATTAGTTATGAAGATCGCCGAGAAAAATGTGCCTCCTCTGAATTTCTAGCATTTGAGAAATCAAATGAAAAGCATCACGGGCAGAAAAAGTTTTCCAGGACAGATTTTCCTGCAGACTCCCCCTGCACAACCCCGTAGCAAGTCATGGCTGTAACCTTACATATGCTTACTTGGAAGTAAATGCAATTGAAATCAGAGGCATTTATTTCTAAGTCAGCCTGGTCAGGGTGAGGCAGCGCAAACCTGAAATACTGATGCAAATATTTAGAAGTTCTTTGTGCTCTATTTGAAACTGGTTCTGGACTGAACGCTAAATGCACCTTTCAGTGGAATTTGATTCCAACGGACACATAAACTTAGGAATTTTTTTATTTTGTTTTGGCTTAAATGGTTACATCTAGAGGTGCAGAAACATTAAAAAGTATTCCACGCTGGAAACTGCGAGCTAGCTACTCATTACCACTTTCCCACATATGATTTTAAATTAATCCCAAATTCTATTGTAAATAAAATTATTGCTTTTTGGTTTTTTTATTATTATTATTATTCAATCTTGGTGCAGAGATTTTTATTCTACTACATAGCAGAACTTCCAACTTGCAGGGGCATTGGTCTTTGTGATAGAAAAGTAACATTAACAGCGGATTCCCATGCCAATTGCCATAGATGTCCCCAAAGTTCCACCACTCTGCATCATGGTTTTGCCAACACCACCCATCAGTTCTCGCCCTCTCATGCCAAACCTGAGACAAGAAAATATTGTTTTGAAAGGGAAAGTGTCTCTCAGCACCTCCCCAGAAAGAGAACGAATTCAGATCCAGCAGTTGTATGTGTAACAAACCTTTGGTATTTGTGCTTGATACGAGATGTGCTGAATTGCTTTGATTTAAGTGTTGAATTTGTTCATGCTATCTTGATTTTATAGGTGTTTTTTGTCCTTATTGCTGCTGAACTTTTATTTAAAAAAATGTTTTAGCACAGTGTATTGCTTTAGGCATATTTTATGTAGAACATGGCTAGGGAGATGATAAATAAATATTTATTAACATGTAGTGCTCACCCCCTTGGCAAAACAAAACAAAAACCTGGAGATGCTACCTTTTCTCCTTAGACTTTTGATTGACTGTTTGCTGTTCCTTGTTCTTAACATGTTTTGGTTTTTTTGTTCTTGCTGCTGTCATTGGGGGTTGCTTTGTGTATTTTTTTAAAATATAATTGCATCCGTTTCTGTGTAAATGTGTCTATAGTATAATATATACTCTTTCTTTATGTTTTTAAATATGTTGCCAGTGGCTTGGAGACCCTTTCTGCTTAATTGAGGGACTCATGAGTTTTAATAAACAATGACTATACAGATATGAATAGGTACATCACAGCTGTTGTGTTGTTTTTGATTTAATTATACATGATTTAAATATCCTTCATGCCTTAAAATATATATATATATATCCAGCAGTATTCTTCTTGGTGTGCTGTATCCAACATTAAAACCATATTTAAATGCCCTGTTTATTTATTTAAAAATAAATAAAGCTGTAATTTAATTTCCTAGCTAAAAATAAAAGTGGTGTTATATATATATGGCTATTCCTTCCTCCTGCCCTTTAATACTACTTTGGGAAGAAAACAGAAATACGCCTATCAAAGTTTTCCAAGCACCTCCCCTAAAATATGTACGATATTGTTTATATTAGGTCGTTGACACTTTTCAGAACAATACAGAACATAACTAAGAAACATCCCCCCCCCAACCCGGATTTATCGTGTGCATTTGCGACACGTCAAGTTTGCAATAAACTTTAGGACTTTCCCCCCACCTTTATTCCGGGAAAACTGATCTCATTCTGCCCAACGGGTTATTTGCAAAGGTGAGCTCTTAATCATAAAAAGGCACGGTCATTTATTTATTTAGCTTAAATTTTATTTTGGCGGGGGTGGGGGGGATTAGGGAGGCATCTTTTAAAACGGTTTTAAAGCAGTTTTAAGCAAAAAATAAAAATAGGGAGACGCGTGCAAAAAAAAACCCCCACGCCATCCTCGCGCTCTCAGAAAGCTTTTCCCCGCTTTTTTTTTTTAAAAAAAAGATGACGAAATCTGATAACTTTGTGAAAAAGAAAGTGACTCGACGCCTTTTCACCGGCTTTTCCCGATTCCGAGATACTGACTGAGGGCCCCGATCCGATAGGGTGAGCAAACCGCAGCTGACGGGAAATCCGGATGGATTTTCCCCACCTAAGAACTTCCACTGGAAATGGACCCGCTTCGGAGCGACTCCTGAGCGCGCCGACCAAACCCCATCACTCCAAAGTCCGCGCTGACGCCAAAGCGACGGCCAAACCGGGGGCTCTTTTATCGATGTTTTTGATGGGGATTCGGGAACGGCCCACCAAGTAAACCTCAACGGGCTTAGAGGAGCTGGACTGCGGCCGGATCAGGCCTTTCCTCCCTGTTAAAGGCCGCGATCCTCATGCCTTCTGGCACCCTGCACCCTGAACCGATTTTTACGCACAGAAAAGATTTTTACGCACAGAGCGCCGGCCAAATCAGACGGCCTGCAAAGCAAACTGTGAGATCTAAAAACATAGAACCGAAAATGTTAAAACTTTAAAAAGTAATCAAACCTAAAAACTTTAAAAAAAAAAAGAAAACTCGAATAGCGAGATGCGCTCTTTCCCGCACTCCTTGCGCGCGCTCTCACTCCCGCGTCCGCCTTACCCAACATCTTGCTCAGCTCGGCGTTGTGCAGATCCGGGTTCTGGACAGCCAAGCGCTTCCTCTCGTCTTTGGCCCACACCATGAAGGCGTTCATGGGGCGTCGGATGCGGCTTTCGGGGGGCCCCTTCTCGGGCCGGCTACCGCCGGCGGATGCTGCGCCCCCGTCGGGCAGCTCCAGCGCGGAGCACTCCAGTCTCTCGGACCAGGCGTATGAACCCAGCAGCGAAGCCATGCCAGGAGGGCGGGCTGGCGGGTCTCGAACCGGCGAGTCCCGGGCAGGCAGGCGGGCGCGCAAGCGGGCGGCGTCCCCCTCTATCCACTACGCTCCGGCAGGCGCCCTCCTCCGCCCGGCCGCGCTCTATTTATGAGCTTCCTCCCGGGCCGCCTGGGGAGGGACCGGCTCCGCCTCGGGCGCGCCCTGCCTGCCTCGCCGGAGGAAGAGAACGCGGGGAGGGGTAGGAGGGCCTGGCGCCGTCGGGAGGGAGGCGAGGAGAAGGGACGCGGGGGGCAGCTTCCTTTCCAACCATTAAGTGGGTGGGGGGACGCAGGGGGACAGTGCCACTGAGCAAGTGCAGAGCGCCCCTCTTTTCACAGCCGGGCTGGGTTTTATTAGGGCAAATGTGAAGCCAGGAGGACAGTACCCCTGAGCAAGTGCAGAGCGCCTCTCTTTTTACAGCTGAGCTGGATTTTATTAGGGCATATGTGAAGCCAGGAGGACAGTACCCCTGAGCAAGTGCAGAGTGCCATTGAGTAAGTGCAGAGCGTTTTCACTGACTGGGTTCAACTCTGGAACACATCCAGTTGTGAGGACAGGAGGTCCGTGCCCCTGAGCAGGTGCAGAGTCCCTTTTCACCACCTCTGAGCAGCCCCAGAGAATCCTCACACCTCTGGGGCCAAAGGGGCCTTCACATAAGAGGGTGGCAAGTCTCCCCACCCCTCTCCCCACCCCTATTCCAGTGCCCACTGGAAAACAACATACAAAAGCAAAGGCAAGCCACCTCAATTTCCCACCCCACCTCCAAGATTATGGGAGGGTGGGGGAGAAACCCGTTTCTGAGATTCTGGATCCTTCGAAATGGAGGAACCACCTTGCGGAAGGATTCTTCCAAGAAGAGCTTGGCAAGGGATGCTCTGCAAAATGCTAATCTCTTCCTCCTCCTCCTCCTCCATCTCCCGAGGCTTAGTATGACCCAGAGGTCACCGGATCCCTCAGCCCCAGAATGACTTTGGGCATGTACAGAGTGTTGTGTACCCGTCTATTGAATGAAAACTACCCAAGACCAGAGAGACAAAAAGATAGGCAACCCTCTCAGTCCAAAGAAGCAGAACTGTGCAAGATTTCGAATTACACGGCGCTGTTGGTCTGGTGTAGATTCAGAACATGAAAGTAAGGTGTGTCGTTCCCAGGGCCGGCGCGTCTATTTAGGCGAACTAGGCAATTGCCTAGGGCGCCAAAATGGAGGGGGCGCTGGCCAGCCTGCCCCCCCGGTGCCGCCCCAACCAGCGGTGGAGCAAGCAAACCGCGGCGGCGGGAGGCGCCCAGCTGGCCAGGGGACGGGGCACTGCTCCGCAATGTGCGTCATACGCAATGACGTCACGTGGCCCGCCCCCTCGCCTAGGGCGCCAAAATTGCCAGCACCGGTCCTGGTCGTTCCCCCCCCCCCCCCCCGTGGAGCAAAATTGGATAGTTAGAGCTGGAAACATTTTCAAACTATTTTGACACTCTTCTTACAACACGCATAAAGGTAAAGGTACCCCTGACCATTAGGTCCAGTCGCAGACAACGCTGAGGTTGTGGCGCTCATTTCACTCTATAGGCCGAGGGAGCCGGCGTTCTGTCCGCAGACAGTTTCCGGGTCATGTGGCCAGCATGACTAAGCCGCTTCTGGTGAACCAGAGCAGCGCACAGAAATGCCGTTTACCTTCCCGCCGGAGCGGTACCTATTGATCTATTTGCACTTTGACGTGCTTTCAAACTGCTAGGTGGGCAGGAGCAGGGACAGAACAACAGCTCACCCTGTTGTGGGGATTCGAACCGCCGACCTTCTGATTGGCAAGCCCTAGGCTCTGTGGTTTAGACCACAGCGCCACCCGTGTTATACATGCATAGAATCATAGAATTATAGAGTTGACCAAGCAAGTCCTGTTCAACGCAGGAATCCCAAGACAGAGACAGACCAATCTCTAGGTGCTTAGCCTTTATTTGGGGACATGGTCTTCAATTGGAAACTGGTCTAAGGTTCAGTCTCCCTCACCTCCAGGAAGGGCCGGGTGAGAAATCTCGCCCGAAATCCTGGAAAACATGTTAGAGCGCACCCGGCCACACACCAGGTAAGGAACAGAGAGAACTTTTAAAAACGTTAAGACGTAATTGCAGAAGAAAATAAAAACAGCAGACTGTTGTACGAAACGACAAAATCACAAGCATACTTCGCCAAATATCAAATGGAATTTAAATACCCCACCATCCATAATAAAAAATTATGAAATTTCTGACAGCAAGAGCTGTTCGACAGTGGAACGGTCTCCCTCGGGAGGTGGTGGAGTCTCCTTCCTTGGAGGTTTTTAAGCAGAGGTTGGATGGCCATCTGTCAGGGATGCTTTAGCTGAGATTCCTGCAGTGCAGGGGGCTGGACTAGATGACCCTTGGGGTCCCTTCCAACTCTAAGATTCTATGATTCTATATGCTCAATGTTGTTGGATTCAACCCCTACTGAGCCTATCATCAGCCACACTCGCTATTCTGCATCAGTTGCTAGAACATGGGCAATATTTTCTGCCGAAGAAACACTCTCCTCATGAGGCAGGCTGCTGCTGATGGGAGTTGTAGTCCAAATCAACTGGATGGTTCTATTTTAGCAAAGGTTGTGTGAGAGAGTATGGGTTTTCTGAAAGCAGGAAATGAAATGGGAGTAAGGGTATAAAAGTCCTGATGCCAAGGGCCGTGGAGAGAGATTAGCAGCATCCGAAAGATTCCTGCTCCGATCTGCCTTGTATTCAAGCAAATTTACCTAAAGACTCAGTTCAGTGATTTTATGTCCCACTTTTGGGCTTTCTAAATACAAGGTGGCATTTGGGATTCAGGGTGTTGTACTAGACAGATCTTTGAGCATCAGCCTGGTGCTTTTAATAGAACTTTGCAAAGAAACCTTAGGAAAAGAGATCTCTGCCCCATGGAGCTTACATATTTTGAGAGACGAAAAAACAAATGCGAGAGGCAGAATGGGAGCAAAAGGTAACAAGGGCTTCTATTTGGTTGGCGAAGACAACATTCAAGGATGTCTGGCCCTTAACGTTTGGCCCTGCCCATTCCAGTTTGCCCACACGATCACTCAATCCATCTTTTTTTGATCGGTTTGATTAAACCCACATTCAATAGGATTCATGCTCAGGTTGCCATGACATGGAGGTGTAAGCCAAATCTTGCAGTTTGATTTCCAGACCTTGGAACCTGATGTTCACTGTTGTGGTTTTGTTCAAAAACGCTTTCCTTCCCATAAGACAGCAGCAGAAGACTGTTGCGGGAAGTCAAGGTCTTTGCCTGCAGCGAATCAGAGCCCCCATTCATCACTGATGAGTGATTAAACCAAAGTGGGCACCACCTGTGGATTCCTCAGTCAGGAGGGAACTTTCAACTCATTCTATCATCAGGTGAGGCCAGTCTTCTAACTGCAGGTGTGATGGCTTGAAAATCTTCCCCTGCTAACCCTCCCAGGTGGGAAGATTAAGATTAAACGATGGTACAGATCTATATACATAAATATATAACTGTGTGTTTTATTAGGATCATTGCTATCATAGTGGTTGTTACTATTTTATTTTATTTCTTCTCTCTTTCCTGCTCTCTTTCCATATAGTCCTGTATTCTTTCTTTCCAGATTAGTTTGTTTCTTATTGTAGAATATGTTGGAAAGCCTTTAAGAAAAATGATTATTGCAAAAATCTTCCCCTGCTTAATTAATGGCAAGTATTAGGACCATTCACAAGTTGCGATGTCCCTAGGTAAAGGTAAAGGGACCCCTGACCATTAGGTCCAGTCGTGTCCGACTCTGGGGTTGCGGCGCTCATCTCGCATTACTGGCCGAGGGAGCCGGCGTACAGCTTCCGGGTCATGTGACCAGCATGACTAAGCCGCTTCTGGCAAACCAGAGCAGCGCATGGAAACGCCGTTTACCTTCCCGCTGCAGCGGTACCTATTTATCTACTTGCACTTTGACGTGATTTTGAACTGCTAGGTGGGCAGGAGCTGGGACCGAGCAACGGGAGCTCATCCCGTCGCAGGGATTCGAACCGCCGACCTTCTGATCAGCAAGCCCTAGATGTCCCTAGTTTATCCCTACACACCTGCAGCTAGATTGTGTTGATAGCAACTGGAGACCTGTCTCTTGCACAGGAAGGTTGAAATGCTTTTTTAAAAAAGTGTGCATGTGTTGTGCTTTTTGGGGGGGAGGGGCGGGGAGAAGTGATTTCCACACGTTTACAATACAGCATTTGAAAAAATGGGGGGGGGGATTAAAATGTGCTTGAGAAAATGCACTTCTGCTCGCAGGTAACACAATATGTTGCGGGAAGGTGAAAGTGTAAGGCCACCTTTGTGTAGAAATTGTTAAGAAATTGCCAGAAATTGCCTTATATTGGTGCAACATTCACAGCATACACTGCAAGCACTGTGATGCCACTTAAAACAGCCAAGGCACACACACCCGCCAAGAATCCTGGGAGCTGTAGTTTGTTAAGGGTGCTGGAAGTGTTTGTGAGACCCCCACCATTCCCCTCCCAGAGCTACAACTCCCAGAGTTCCCTGTGAAAAGGGACTGTTGGTTAAACCATTCTGAGGACAGAAGCTCTGGGAAGAGAATAAGGGCCTCCTAAGAACTCTCAAGCAGATACATCACCTTGCCGACAAAGGTCCGTATAGTTGAAGCTATGGTTTTCCCAGTAGAGATGTATGGAAGTGAGAGCTGGACCATAAAGAAGGCTGATCGCCGAAGAATTGATGCTTTTGAATTATGGTGCTGGAGGAGACTCTTGAGAGTCCCATGGACTGCAAGAAGATCAAACCTCTCCATTCTGAAGGAAATCAGCCCTGAGTGCTCACTGGAAGAACAGATCCTGAAGCTGAGGCTCCAATGCTTTGTATTGGAGATACACCTCATGAGAAGAGAAGACTCCCTGGAAAAGACCCCCGATGTTGGGAAAGATGGAGGGCGTAAGGAGAAGGGGACGACAGAGGATGAGATGGTTGGACAGTGTTCTCGAAGCTACCAACATGAGTCTGACCAAACTGCAGGAGGCAATGGAAGACAGGAGTGCCTGGCGTGTTCTGGTCCATGGGGTCACGAAGAGTTGGACACGACTAAACAACTCTCAGCACCCTTAAAAACTACACTTCCCAAGATTCTTTGGGGAAAGCCATGATGGTTTTAAGTGGTATCACAGAACCTTAAATGCATGGTGTGAATGTGGTCAGGTCAGGCAATTGGTGCATTTAGCGGTGTGTGCTGCCTGGCAGCAGTTTTTCGCAACTTTACCCTGGGGAGGGATTGAACCTGTGACTGTTTTTGCATGGAAAGTGTGAGCTCCGACAGCGAGTCTCCGCGTATTCCCTGCCAATGCATGTAAAACCACATTTCGCAGAGGTGTTCATAGAATCATAGAACTGTAGAGTTCGAAGGGACTCCCAAAGGTCATCTAGTCCAACCCCCTACAATGCAGGAAACTCAGCTAAAGCATCCCTTACAGATGGCCATCCAACCTCTATTTAAAAACCTCCAAGGAAGGAGAGTCCACCACCTCCTGGGGGAGACTGTCAAACAGCCCTTACTGTCAGAAAGTTCTCATTCTTCATTACGGATGGCGTATTTAAATACCGTATGATATTCAGTGAAGCATGATTGTAATTTTGTATAATCGTTTGTTGTTGTTGTTGTTCAGTCGTTCAGTCGTGTCCGACACTTCGTGACCCCATGGACCAGAGCACGCCAGGCACACCTATCCTTCACTGCCTCCCGCAGTTTGGTCACTCATGTTGGTAGCTTCGAGAACACTGTCCAACCATCTCGTCCTCTGTCGTCCCCTTCTCCTTGTGCCCTCCATCTTTCCCAACATCGGGGTCTTTTCCAGGGAGTCTTCTCTTCTCATGAGGTGGCCAAAGTACTGGAGCCTCAGCTTCAGGATCTGTCCTTCCAGTGAGCACTCAGGGCTGATTTCCTTCAGAATGGATAGGTTTGATCTTCTTGCAGTCCATGGGACTCTCAAGAGTCTCCTCCAGCACCATAATTCAAAAGCATCAATTCTTTGGCAATCAGCCTTCTTTATGGTCCAGCTCTCACTTCCGTAATTGTTTACTGTTTTTGTTTCATTCCACAACTCTGTCATACTGTTTTTAATTTTTTTTTAAAAAACGAGCCCTAGGAAGGGGTAAGGGATACAAGCTGATTACATAACAAGGCAGACAAATTTGTTCACTAATTGGCGAGGCTTGTTTTGGCTACTAAGCCCATTATGTCACCAGGGGGCTCACCCTTTATTGGGAAGGTGACCTGTTCAAGTCCTGGGGCTCCTATTTATCAAAGCTGCAACGTCTAAATCCATTTACCTAGTGAGTTAATCAACTAGAAAACTTTTGTTGATTGGATAATGATTTTAACCAAGAAGATGAAGGCTTTGATTCCAGTGTGTCTGAAGCAGTGTGGAATGAAGGCGACACTTTCCTTCTGAAATTCAGGGGTGAATCTGAATATGGCTTCACCTTATCTCCCATTTCTTTGCACAATCACAAAGGCTATTTTAGTTACAGGTAGATAGCCGTGTTGGTCTGTCATAGTCAAAACAAAATAAAAAAATTCCTTCCAGTAGCACCTTAGAGACCAACTAAGTTTGTTCTTGGTATGAGCTTTTGTGTGCATGCACACTTCTTCAGATACACTGAAACAGAAGTCACCAGACCCTTATATACAGTGAGAGGGTGGGGAGGGGTATTACTCAGAAGGGTGATTGGCTGATAGGTGTGGTAAACCTGTTGATGACTGTTAACGACTGCAATTGGTCTTATAGGAAAAAGCAAGGGGTGAGATGGCTAAAAAAAGCTTTATCATGCATAATGAGATAAGAATCCAATGTCTATATTCAGACCAGGTCTCTCCATGGTTTTAAGTTTGGTAAGAGGATCAGTTAGTCCAACCAGCTGCAATGCAGGAATATGCCGCTTTCCCATACGGGGATCGAACCTGCAACCTTGGCCTTATCAGCACCATAGTCTAACCAATGGAGCTATCTAGCCAATGCACCTTTCTGACGTGCTGAAAAGGTATGCAGATTAACAACAAAATAAGATTACTTTTGGTAGAAGCGTATAAAAATTGAAGGTGGCAAGCGCTGGCCTAGAAAGGGTGCAGGAGGGAGTGTGGTGGCAAAAGCAGGAATGATTTTGATTCCTAGGAAACCTTGGGGATCCCTGGGTATGCATGACCGGCCACAGCAAAACTGAGAGGGAAGCAGCCGATAGGAAACGGGGGCGAACATGGGATGTGAGGGAGGAAAGCATTTGAGGTCCTCAAATAATAACATCCTAGAGATCCCTGGCCATAAGGATGTCAGGCTGGCAGCTACTAGGGCCAGGGCCTTCTCGGTTCTGGCTCCGAGATGGTGGAATGATCTGCCGCAGGAAACGAGGGCCCTGCAGGAGTTGGTATCCTTCCGCAGGGCCTGTAAAATGGAGCTGTTTCGCCTGGCTTTTGGGTTGGGTTGAGTGTAATCCCTGACGTTTTTATTCCGTTGGTTGTTGGTGAGCTACTTATAATGAGGTGGCTTTTAAACTTTTAAATTGTTTTAATTTGTATTTTAACTGTTTGTTTTGTGGTTGTGTGGTTTTATGATTGTTAGCCGCCCTGAGCCCGGTTTCGGCTGGGAAGGGCGGGGTACAAATAAAAGTTATTATTATTATTATTATTATTATTATTATTATTATTTTATTTTAAACAGCTGGAAGAGCTCGGTTGGTTAGAGCATGAGACTCTTAATCTTGGGGTCATGAGTTGCACGTTGGGACTTCATGATCATTGTAGTCCCTTCCAACTCCGCAATGCGATGATCTCATGCGCCAAAGCGAAAGAGCAGGCTGTACTCATGCGTGTGCAGGGATTACGAGTAATATGGTGATCTTCCGATCTTTTCCAAACCAGCCACAGGCTTCTTACACACCCTATTTGCTCGATCTGTTTACCGTGTTGGTCTCGCACCCGATTTTCCACTGAGATTGGCGCTCCCCTTTGTTAAAACAATTGCATTTTGCGTGTGAAGCTTCGCAGACAGCAAAACAGAGATCAAAGTGTAGACGGGGGAAGATTTTATTTTATTTTTTCAAAAACCCAACACACACCAAGTTCCATTGGAGAAGTCCTCCATCCCAAAGCTTCATTTCATTCTTCGGAAGGCTTGCAAGGGAGCCCGAAACTCACAACTACCCAAACAGCCAATCTGGAGTTAGCAACCAAGGCTGAAGGGCGTCTTTGGATTCACGCATTAATAGGCAGCGATGCAGAGTTTCGCTAGCAGTGATTCATTGCCTGCACCCAAGGCCTGGCGCTCTTTTGAAGTGCGCCAACAAAACCTAAGGAATGCAGGGTTTTTTTGTTTTGCAAACCACAAATTAACAGATATCCCACCCCGTCCAATCTCTGCAGGGCCATTTCTTTGGGGCTCTGTTACAAAGGCCGCAAGGGTCAGCCATCACATCATTTCCCCAAAGCCGATTGGTTTCTGCCAACGTGGCAGCAAATGAGTCTATGGCGTCCTATATCATGGCGAGTCCTAACGCAAGCTGGAAAAGCCAACCCAAGCATCATAAATCAAGGCATTTCATAATTAAGAGAAAAGGCTGGGAGGAGGGTTGAAACGCAGCGAGAGAACACACAATCTGAGTATGCTCTGTAGTGATGGCGGGTGTTGAGAATCGAAGAGCCAAGGTCACCTTTCTCTAACCCGGTGTCCTCCAGAACTACGAATCCCATCAGACCCTGCCGGCACTGCCGTGTCACATGGCTGGGCTGATGGATGCTATAGTCCACAACATTTGGAGGGCACAAAGTTGGGGCACCAATGCCCTGGCAGAGCCCAGTGGCGATGGCTGCCTTGGGGCTCCCTTTAACAAAAGATTGTGGTTGGGGGTTCCAAAGAGCTGGGTCTAGCCTCCGTCTCAATCCCCCACAATCACCCTGGAGGCAGTGTACCTCCAGGGGCATTGTGGGAAAATGCAAATGGTGGAAACATCCAGCCACCTGGTACTGTCTGGGGTGTTACTGTTGGTTCACTGAGAAGACGGGGACCACCACCTTGCCCAGGGAGGCGACCCCCTGCAGCACCGACTGGCAGGACAGGTGTGCCAAAGTCAACCACCTGTATCGATCCCATCACTTATCTGCCAACATGTGGGGATGAGGGTACCATGGATGCTCTTTCCCAGGAGTTTCTTGCTAATTCATTAAATTCACCAAAATCCCCCCTCCATTAAAAAAAGAAAGAAAGAAAAAGTGGATTCTGGAGCAGCTGGGTTGAAGGCTTGCTGATTCGGTTCTTAAGTTATCAAACGAGCCCGGAATAAAACCAGAACTGAGTAGAAACAGCCCTCCTCTGACTTTAACTGTCTTGTTTGGAGGGTGAATCGAATGTCCTCTTCCTTTTGGTGATTTTGTGTGTGTGTTGGGGGTTGGAAGGAACTATGAATACGAGCCCAGGATTGCTTCAGGAAACAAGGGGGTCCAGATAACCCTCCTTTGTGCTGAATGAACCTGAGAGGCTGAGGGGTTATATCACACCCCCACCTGCCAAAAATTCAAGGTGACTGTGCAGGGCAGCAGAAGGGGGTGGGCAGTATGTGTCTTCATGAGATCTCTGACGTGTTCCTTCAATGCATGGTGTGTGTTTGTGCATGTGTGAGAAAGAGGGAGAGATAATCTCCCTACTTCTATGTATGAACGTGGGCACATTTGGACATCTGGCTAATGCATTAGGGCAACAAAAAAACAACAATTCAACCAGGTCAACAGTATGCAGAGTGTATTAACTGTTAACTGGAGAGTTTCTCCTTCTTCCTCTTCTTCTTCTTCAATTTTTTGTTCTTTCTCTTTCCTCTTGGCTCTTCTGAGTCATTGCTTTCTGCACCGGAAGTTCCTGAGCCACAACTTCCTTTCTCTTGGGCGCCATTTTGAGATCCGTTGCAACTAAGGCTGCCACCGCCAGGACTGGAGTGCTTAGATTTCTTCTTCTTCCTCTTCTTCTTCTGGGTGTTGAGCTTCTCCACTTCTTCACTTGAGCCAAGATCCCTGGGGCCTTTGGCCTCTGGTCCTTCAAGGCCACCTTCATTTTCAGACCAACCATGCTTGGGGTACTTCCTCTTCATGGGCTGGGCTACCAAACACTCCGACTCCTCAGCCATCGCTGGAGGAGACTCAGCTGTCCTGAAGTCAACCTCACGCTGGGCTTTCTTCAGCGTGGCCATGCGCTGGGCAAAATACTCCTGCACGGTAAGGGCACTGGTTACGGTGTTGCCAGAGTCCACTTCGTCCAATGGGTCCTCCTCCTCTTTCTGGTCCTCCTTTGGAGATTCTGTGCCAGCAGCAGCAGCAGCCTGCGAAGTGAAAGGGGAGAGAGATGAAGTCAGTGAGCCAAACTGCCTTCCAACGGTTGAGGGAGTTGGGTATTGTTTAGCCTGGAGAAGAGAAGGCTGAGATATGATATGATAGCCATCTTCATGGCTCTCAAGGGCTGTCACATGGAAGAAGCTTGTTTTCTGCTGCTCAAGAGGGTAGGACCTGAACCAATGGATTTGATTTACAAGAAAGGAGATTTCGGACCCAACATCATGGGTGATTATAGAGCAGGGTATGACTTGGAGCACAAATACTACTGCTCTGGTAAAGAAGGCCCAGCAGAGAATTTATTTCCTCAGACTTTTAAAGAAGAACAATCTGAGTGAGAGACAGCTGGACCTGGTGTCCTTCTACCGAGGCTCCATAGAGAGCATTCTTGCATACTGTATTTGTGCTTGGTTCTCCAGCTGCACAGCCAGGGAGAAGAAGATACTTCAGAAGGTCATAACCACAGCCCAAAATATTATTGGTCATCCTCTCCCATCTCTGGAAGAACTATACAGTTCCCATTGCCTTAAAAAGGTTAACAATATTTTAAAGGATCCATCTCATCCAGGATATAGGCTCTTTGCACCACTGCCTTCGGGTAGAAGATATAGAACAATTAGATCAAGAATAAATACTGTATATTCCTGCGTATAAGACTACTTTTTAATCCAGGAAAATCTTCTCAAAAGTCGGGGGTCGTCTTATAAGCCGGGTCGTATTTCTTATACGGCAAGTATATCCCAAACTCTATATTTTAACTGGAAAAGTTGGGGGTCGTCTAATACGCCCAGTCGTCTTATACGCCGGAATATACGGTAGATTGAAGAACAGTTTCTACCCAAAAGCTATAACCATCTTAAATGCTGTAACCAGATAATATGACCTTGGAGAGCTGTGATGGGTGTCTGTGTGTGTGTGTGTGTGTGTGTGTGTGTGTGTGCGCATGCATGTGTGGCCTTTTTGGTGTGTGTGTGTTATGTGCTGGTTTTTTCTTTCTTTTACAGGATGGCATGCAATTTTGTTGCACTTGTATAGCGTTGTGCTTGTACTTGTGCAATGACAAGAAATAATTTATCTATCTTATCTATCTAACATCAGGAAGAAGTTTCTGATAGGGAGAGCTGTTCGACAGTGGAACAGACGCCCACAAGAGGTGGTGGACTCTCCTTCCTTGGAGGTTTTTAAGCAGAGGTTGGGTGGTCATCTGTCACGGATGCTTTAGCTGAGATTCCTGCATTGCAGGGGGTTGGACTAGATGACCCTTGGTGTACCTTTTTAACTCTACAATTCTTTAAGTCTATTAAGGATCATATAAACCTTCCTTAATGATTACCCCCTGCATAAAACCTTCTCAGAGCTTTACATAATAAAAGTACTTTCTCCGTTCAGCAGGTTGCTTAGCCTAAATCCAAGATGGCAGACTTACTGCTCCAGTAAAATATTAACGTAAAAAGACTGGGGAGAGCAGAGGGAGGTCATGGTGAACAATGATTTGGAATTGAAATAGAAATCAGGGTTTAATACTACATCCACACGATATCATTGACTTATGAGGAACGGCTGAGGGAGCTGGGGATGTTAACCTGGGTTAGAAGAGACTGAGAGGCGATATGATAGATATGTGCAAATATCTGTCACATGGAAGAGGGAACAAGCTTGTTTTCTCCTGCTCTGGAGGGTCTCTCCTTCATTGGAAAAAGGAATCTCTGACAGATGGTCCATCCAACCTCTTTTTAAAAACCTCCAGTGAAGGACGCCTTCCGAGGGAATCCGTTCCACCGTTGAGCAGCTATGACTGGCAGAAAGTTTTCCCTGATGCTTAGTCAGAATCTCCTTTCTTGCCATTTGAGTCTATGGGTTCGGGGGTGTACTCATTGGAGCAGCAGAAAACAAGATTGCTCCGTGTTTTATCTCGTAAAAGAATTGCTTTTGGACTACAACTCCCATCAGGTCTTTTGGACTACAACTCCCATCAGGCTCAGCCCAAAACATCTGGAAGGCACCAAGTTAGTGAAGGCTTGCAAGAGGCTTTTGTTTCACGGGGCTGTGAAGTCCTGTGAACACAAATACGCCTAAGAGTTGGACACAGGCCAGTCCAGGGACCAAGCGAATCTTATTTTTCTTTACTCTCCTTTTTTCTAAAGGAGAATATGAGACAGAGGTTTTTTTAAGTGCCCCAAGAAACACTCCTGGAATCTCAAGTGCAATGTTATTTTTGTTGCATTGGGCTGAAGCCTTTGGAGCGGAGATCTAGAAGGAAGCTGTTTCCCTGCTCTGTTCCTAACTAAGCAAATCTGCATATTCTCCCTCATTAGGACACTAATTCCCAAGTCCCGTGCCAGGAGGGCAGACGACTGTATACCCCGTCAGACGTGAATGTGGAAAACAATATACAGTATATGAAAAGGGCCCGTGAGCCCAAAGGCAGCAGAAAATTGCATCTGACAGAGCAGGGGGTTGGCTTAATTTCAAAAGAAACTAATAAATTTATACAGTGAAGAGATAATACATCCTGGGGTATGTACTTACTGGGCAGATGTGCCATTGAGAGTATGTGTGGGGAGGGAGAAGAGGCATGGATGGTCACCACCTTGGATATATTTAAAAGAGGCTTAGACAAATTCATGGGGGATACTAGCTACAACATCTGTGCACTACATAGCTGTCAACTTTCGGATTTGAAAATAAGGGATTTTTTCAAACTTTCGGATTTGAAAATAAGGGATGCCGCGAGGGTGGTGCAATGGCACCAAGTAGCCTCGACCACCCTGCGCTCCAGAGGCTGCGCGCGAACGGGTGAGCGAAAGAGCGAGCGCATAGACGGCAGGCAGGCTGGCTGTCTGGTTGGGTGTGAGGGTCTGGCTGTACAAGGCATGCAAGCTCTGCCCCCAGTCGGTCTCAGACTCCTTATTGGCAGCCGAACAACGCAGCTGAGGAGCCTCCCTGGCCGGCAGGGAGGGAGAGGAGCTGCTTCCTTTGAAATCCGGGAAATTTAAGGAATATCAACAATCCGGGATAGCAGCGGGAAACGGCATTGGAATAAGGGAGTTTCCCGCAAAAAAGGGGAGAGTTGACAGCTATGGTGCACTACCTCAATTGCAGGGGGTTGGGCTAGATGACCCACTGGGTCCCTTCCTGCTCTCCCATTCCATGATTCAATTATCTATGAATACCAGTTGCTGGGAATCACAAGCAGGGAGAGCGATGAAGCACCCGGGTCCCGCTCATGGCCTTCTGGTTGGCCGTTTTGAGAACAGGATGCTGGGCGAGATGTGGTCCCCCTTTGGCCTGATCCAGGTACAGGAACGTTCTGAGGTTCTGAAAGTCGATGCCTTAAAGTCACCACAATCTAGGAAGGATGTTGACAAGCTGGAACGTGTGCAGAGGAGGGCAACCAAGATGATCAAGGGTCTGGAAACCAAGCCTTATGAGGAACGGTTGAAGGAGCTGGGTATGCTTAGGAGGAGACTGAGAGGAGATACGAGAGCCATCTTCAAATATCTTAAGGGCTGTCACACGGAAGAGGGAGCGAGCTTGTTTTCTCCTGCTCTCGAACCAATGGCTTCAAGTTACAAGAAAGGGGATTCTAACTAAACATTAGGGAGAACTTTATGACAACTCAACTCAACTCATTTTATTTCGGCTTTAAGCCCATAGACATAACAACCAAAAACAGAAACACCGCAGTCTGGTTTACAATTGCTAACAGTAAAATAGATTAAAAGGGATAATCAATTGAATAAAATATGATAAAAATTAAATTAAAATTTCAAACTGTATATAATAATCCATTGCATTTCTGAAGTGTCAGAACTGATGTCAGAAATTTTGCCATATGTAGGGTTATAATCGAGTCTGAATCTTGCAACAGAAGAGCAAGGTAAGACTCTTCCAAATACCCCAGTAATTTTTGAGTTAATGGAAGTAATAGAGTCTTTCGGGCGGCAGAATACAAGGGGCAGACAAACACTATGTGATGAAGGGATTCAATCGAATGGTTATCAACGGCACATAAGACCGAAACTTTGGCCCCTAGAAAATCTATAAAAAAGGACGTTTCGAGGGGAATACATTAAACCATGCTTTAATAAAAGCGAAACGATGACTAGCAATAGAAAGAGTTGATAGATAGGCTGGTACTTGAAGTGGGGGTGCAATGCCCAGGGATCTTTATGACAGTAAGAGCTGTTCAGCAGTGGAATGGGCTGCCTCAGAAGGTTTTTCAGCAGAGGTTGGGGGTGGCCATTGGTCAGGGATTCTTTAGCTGTGATTCCTGCACTGCAGGGTTTGGACTAGATTACTCTTGGAGGTCCCTTTGAACTCTACAAGTCTACGATTTTATGAAAGGCCCCCTCCCCCAGACTTGCCCCTCCCTCCCTTCTCCTTCTGACTGCACACCAGTTCCGACGCCACGCTGCACACGATGACAAATGTCCCCACCAGCCCTTTGCCAACTCCAGCCGATCGCTCCCTCCACAGACACATGTAAGCAACCTCTACAAGCCGAGATGCATTTTCAAAGCCGCCTTTGCAAATCCGGCCAGAGACACGTTAATTACCATTGAGGAGGTGCGCGGGGCAAAGTCTTTGACAGGAACCCAGGGCTTTTAACTCCCTTCGAGCCAACGCCAGACCTGGCCTGGCCACTGGCTGGGACTCAGAGAAACCCGCGAGGCCTGGGAGAGAGGGAAGCCTGCCAGAGGCCCCTGTATCGAACAGGAATTTTAATAACCACGGGCCGCTGAGCATGAAGGCAGCGGGGCATGGAGACAGGTAAAGGCAGTGTCAGGCCCAAAACAAACTCGCACATTCGGTTTCGGGGACACTGGTGGAAGACCATCAATCACCTGGAAAAAGACGGGGAGGTGCCAGGAATGCCTCGCATGAAGGGTTCCCTGCAAGGGAGCCATGGAAACCAGGCAGGTACAGCAAATGGCTATTTCCAAGCAGGCTGGCCGGGTGAAAATTGGCTGGTACCTGCTGGCGACGTTCACAGAACTGAAGAGCTGGGAGGGATCCCGAGGGCCGTCTAGTCTAACCCCCTGAGATGCAGGGATCACGGCGAAAGAATCCCTGACAGATGGCTATCCAACCTTTGCTTAAAAACCTACAGAGGAGGAGAATCCACCGCCTTCCGAAGGAGTCCGTTCCACTGCCCAACGGCTCTTCGGTGATAAAATGGGGGACAAAATGGTAGAGCTGCTTGAGGTGGAAACCTCAATGGTAGAGCACCTTCCTGGGGGTAACTTCACCCAGGCAGTCCCAGGGTATTAGCGCTCAGGTCTGGTTATGTGCTAAGACAGAGTTATTCAGCCTGGCCTTCAATCTACCTCTCTTTCAAATCAGAACCAGTGAAGGCAGTGAAGGTGCTATGTGAGTGCCTGGAGGCGGTTGGAGGATGGATGGCGGCTAACAGATTGAGGTTGAATCCTGACAAGACAGAAGTACTGTTTTTGGGGGACAGGGTGCGAGCAGGTGTGGGGGACTCCCTGGTCCTGAATGGGGCAACTGTGCCCCTGAAGGAACAGGTGCGCAGCCTGGGAGTCATTTTGGACTCACAGCTGTCCATGGAGGCGCAGGTTAATTCTGTGTCCAGGGCGGCTGTCTACCAGCTCCATCTGGTACGCAGGCTGAGACCCTACCTGCCCGCAGACTGTCTTGCCAGAGTGGTGCATGCTCTAGTTATCTCCCGCTTGGACTACTGCAATGCGCTCTACGTGGGGCTAGGTGACCCGGAAACTGCAATTAATCCAGAATGTGGCAGCTAGACTGGTGACTGGGAGTGGCTGCCGGGACCACATAACACCGGTCCTGAGAGTTCTACATTGGCTCCCAGTACGTTTCCGAGCACAATTCAAAGTGTTGGTGCTGACCTTGAAAGCCCTAAACGACCTCGGTCCTGTATACCTGAAGGAGCGTCTCCACCCCCATCGTTCAGCCCAGACACTGAGATCCAGCGCCGAGGGCCTTCTGGCGGTTCCCTCATTGCGAGAAGCAAAGCTACAGGGAACCAGGCAGAGGGCCTTCTTGGTGGTGGCGCCCTCCCTGTGGAACGCCCTCCCAGCAGAGGTCAAAGCAATAAACAACTACATGACCTTTAGAAAATACCTGAAGGCAGCCCTGTTTAGGGAAGTTTTTAATCTGTGATATTTTAATGTATTTTGATATTTGTTGGAAGCCGCCCAGAGTGGCTGGGGAGACCCGGCCAGATGGGCGGGGTACAAATAATAGATTATTATTATTATTATTATTAATCTAGCCGGATCCCTTATTCCTTTTCCCCCTTTTCCTTTTTTTCTGAAGAAACCCTTCTGGGTTTAAAATTCTTCCCTGGTCTCCCTACTGGCCTAGCAAGACTAACTTGGCCAGTTAGCCCTGGTGATCCCACTGATGCTTGTTTTTTATGCTGTTTTTAAAGTTGTTTTTAATCATTGTTTTGTATTTGTTGTTAGCCACCCTGAGCCCGGTTTTTGGACCAGGAAGGGCGGGGTATAAATAAAAATTCATTATTATTATTTATTATTATTAATCCTTTGCTGTACTGCCTGTTGATTTATGATCTGATGACGACGATGATGATTTCAAATCACTATCAGTTTGCTGTGTAAAAAGTCCCTAAGTGACTTACAAAGGGGTGCAGCAATAAAACTGCTAGCACATTTGCAAAGCTAAGCAGGGATCGCTATGTTTTCAGGCTGCGTGCTGAGAATCCTGTATTTCCGGAGGAAGGGGGGCTGGACTAGATGACCCCCAGGGTCCCTTTCAACTCTGCAATTCTATAAGATTCCATGAAAAACATAAAGCATATATATGTAAATAAAACCCCAACATACACTATACCAAACGCTACAAAACCCACAGAATATGGTGGTTCTATATTGCTTTATTGCCCCTTGTCCTGAGATCGCGCATCAACGAAAGGTGGGCTAAAGAGGCTGGATTACTACAAGGCACTCTACGTGGGGCTGCCCTTGAGGATGATCCAGAAGCTGCAGATGGTACAAAGCACGGCGGCATAACTGCTCACGGGGCCAGGATACAGTCAACACTCTACCTGCAGTTGAAAAAACTGCACTGGCTGCCCATCAGCTGCCAGGCTAAGTCCAAGGTGTTAGTTTTGGTGTGCAAAGCCCTATACTGCTTGGGACCAGAATACCTGAAAGTTTCTCGCACCCTTTAGGTTCCCTTTAGGTTCAGGAGGTCTGTTGGGAGGGGGTTATTGGGTTGCTTTTGTGTTTTTTATATTGTGATTTTATCTTGTGAACCACCTGAGACCTGCAGGTTTGGGTTTATATAAATTAAATAATAATAATAATAATAATAATAATAATAATAATAATAATATGTTGAGATCTTTCGCAGACCGCATCTGTATCAGAATTGTTTTTAAGGAGTTTTAAATATATCTTTATTATCATTCATTATTTGCTGCCCTGGACTCCTTTGTGAGGAAAGGCAGGAAACAAATTTAATCAGGAAAAATATATATATTTCAAATCATTAGTTACTTATGACAGCTCCCCAAATGGAAAAATAAATTAATTAATTGCACTGCCTCCCCTAGGCAGCCTGCTCAAAGGAGTCTACACCGTGTGTTTCTGCATGAGTCACTGTTCTGGGCATGCCTCCTCTGAGGACACGTGAGCCCGATGTGCGTCTCTTGGCATTTGACAGCGAGCGAAGGTGACCCAATTACACCTAATGGCAGCGACGTGACAGAAAGTAGGAAGCCTCCTTTGCGAGCGGGAGATTTGGCCAACACGAGATGCACGTTTTATGAAATATTTCCTGACACGGTAGCTGTTTGCGATCCTAAAGACAGAGAAATATGCCGAGGTGTTAAGCAATGGAGATGATGGCCAAAGATGCTTACACACACCTGGAGCCAAGGATGGGAGGGCCTGTTTTATGACGAGGCAGAAAGATGAAGAGACTGATCCCTCCCATCCAAAGATCTCTTTTGTCTCGATCCACAGCCAAACGGATCAAGTCAAAGCATGACTGAGCAGTCGGAAGGCTGAGGAATCTTCATTTTCCCCAAGGAGGATGAGTAATCTGTGTGCAACAGGGCAGAGTAAAAAAAAACCAAACAACTAATAATTTTAACAATTGGTTTTTATAATTATAATTTCTTTATTACGGTCAGAGACTAGCTTGCATAACACAATAGTGACAGCATTCGTAAAGATAAAATATACAATTAAAATAGATTGCAGCAATAGCTCCTGAGTTAAAATTGAAATATATACATACATCTGTAGGACTGAGATTTGGACTACCATAAAAACTGATCCTAAGACGCCCCAAAAGGAGCTTCAGCTTCTCCCTAGAAAGCTATTTTATTCTAGAGGATGATCTGAGCTTACAAATCTGGGCACAGAATCTGACTACCAAATTTCAATTGGTTTTGAAATTTTAAGATTGGGAATGTCAAGGTAAACTTTTGGAGTAAAAGATAAAGGGACCCCTGACCATTAGGTCCAGTCGTGTCTGACTCTGGGGTTGCGGCGCTCATCTCACTTTACTGGCCGAGGGGGACGGCATACAGCTTCCGGGTCATGTGGCCAGCATGACAAAGCCGCTTCTGGCGAACCAGAGCAGCGCACGGAAACGCCGTTTACCTTCCCGCCAGAGTGGTTCCTATTTATCTACTTGAACTTTGACGTGCTTTCGAACTGCTAGGTGGGCAGGAGCAGGGACCGAGCAACGGGAGCTCACCCCGTCGCAGGGATTCAAACCGCCGACCTTCTGATCGGCAAGCCCTAGGCTCTGTGGTTTAACCCACAGCGCCACCTGGGTCCCTAACTTTTGGAGAACACACCTCTAAGAAAAAGATAAAACGGAACAGGAGGTTGTCCTGGTGAGGGATTAACGAAAAAGCCAAAGGAAACCCGTCCTTGTGAAATTTTAATCCCTGCAACAGGGCTGTTAAAATGAGGATTAAAATGAGGAATGGGAGAAAGCCACCTTGAGCTCCTTGGAGGAAAAAAGGTAGTGTATAATTGCAGTCAATCAATCAATCAATCAATCGTCTGTCCGCAAGAGTGATTTGCCAAGTCTCACAAATAGATTGAAGAACAAATAGATTGAAGAATAATTTCTACCCAAGAGCTATAACCATCTTAAATGCTGTAACCAGATAATATGACCTTGGAGAGTTGTGATGGGTGTGAACACATGTGCATGTGTGGCTGAAAATGTGGTTTTTGGTGCTGTTTTTCGTTTGTTTTTATGGGGTGGCATCCAATTTTGTTGCACTTGTACAACATTGTACTTGTACTTATACAATGACAATAAAGAAATCTTATCTTATCAATTGAACTAGGGCCAACAATGGGGACTCAGTGGTGAGAGCCCTCTGCACATGCCTATAGGCAACCATCCCTTTGGCTGGTCTGCTAGCAAGACAAGCAAGGTATTTCATGAATGGAGAAGGAGCAATGGCCTTTCTCAGTTTTCTCCAGCAGCAAATGGCAGCCTCCAATGAAGCCGTTAGGCAGCTGAGGGTTTCGATTTGCAGACTGCACCGTCCAGAAGGTTTGGCCAAGTAGCCAATGGGGATTTGGAAGGAAGAACGAAGGCTTGAGGAAATGGGGCGGAAAATTTTTTTAAGGAAAAATCAGACTTAAAAGTAAAAAATAAATTTGCACTTACAGGCCCCCAGTCAGGTGGATTAAGAATGGGGTGTTAAATGGAAAGACTAAAAATGTTTAGGGAAGTTTTTAATCTGTGATTTGTTAATGTATTTTAATGTTTCTGGAAGCCGCCCAGAGTGGCTGGGGAGACCCAGCCAGGTGGGCGGGGTACAAATAATAAATTATTATTATTATTATTATTATTATTATTATTATTATTATTATATTATTATTAGATACAAACGGAAGAAGAATGGCAAGATAAACTTATGGAATATGCAGAAATGGCGAAACTCATGGGAAGACTCTGAGACAATGACAATAGAGACTTTTAAAAAGGTTGGGAACCGTTTATGCTGTATCTACAGAAATACTGTAAAGAAATGGAGTCATTAGCAGGATTTGAGTAAACACTTACGATTAAGAAAACAAATGTAAAGATTAGGAAACAACAATTTGGAAATTAATTAAGTGTAAGACATACCGTATATACTCGAGTATAAGCCGACCCGAATACAAGCCGAGGCACCCAATTTTACCACAAAAAACCTGGGAAAGCTTCATAGGAGCCACTGCCTGCCTCACTCGAGTATAAGCCGAGGGCGGCTTTTTCAGCACAAAAAAATGTGCTGAAAAATTAGGCTTTTACTCGAGTATATAGGGTAATTGGAAAGAAAATATGGTATAAAAATGATAAGAACATAAGAGCATTTAATTAAAAGATTAACGAAATAGGGGGAAACAAATTAAGCAGAAGTAGTAAACATTTAATGAACCGGAAGGGGAAGTTGAGGGAAGTCATTGGATATTTGGATTCTTTTATTGTTTCTCTTTTATATGATAAATGTGTAGAATATTAAACTGTAAAACTAGTAAAAAAAATTTTTTTTTTAATAAAAAGAATGGGGTGTCAAAGGAGATGGCCAAGATAAGACTTTTGGAAAAAATGATGCCATCAGGAGCCTGGAAAAACCCTGAAGACGGAAAAGGATTCCAGCGGAGATTATAGGAGGAAGCTGTGTCAACAAGCGAAGGGCTGGACTTCTGAGAGATGAGGAAACCATGTACTAGGCTTTTGAAATTGGGAATAACTGGCAACTCTGGGAACTTTGGTTTGTTACCCTCTGGGAAGGGCGGGGAAGGGAGACTGGAGAAAGGGAGTTCGTTTAGTTATTTATTTAGGCAAACAAGGGGGGGGGGAGACATCAATGGGAATTAACGCAACATCTCTTAACTGCTGCCAGCGTTATTATTTGGGGAACGAGAACACCACCCTCGAAAGAATGGATACTAAAATCAGGGACATAGTATGTGTGGTTAAGCATAGGAAAGGCCACAAGATAATGCACTGATTAAGAAACGGAGTATTTTTTAAAATGCACTGGAGTAGTAAGGTACAGGATAACGTAAACCCATTTGCGTTATTGGGAAACTTGTGGCATTAATTTATTATGTTCAATCCTTGTATGCAAATTTGTTCCTGTATGTTTAGCTCCAGATATCCCTTTCCACTTTTATATTTTATGTTATAAAGGTAAAGGGACCCCTGACCATTAGGTCCAGTCGTGACTGACTCTGGGGTTGCGGTGCTCATCTCGCTTTATTGGCTGAGGAAGCCGGTGTACAGCTTCCGGGTCATGTGGCCAGCATGACTAAGCTGCTTCTGGCGAACCAGAGCAGCGCACGGAAATGCCGTTTACCTTCCCGCCAGAGCGGTTCCTATTTATCTACTTGCACTTTGACGTGCTTTCAAACTGCTAGGTGGGCAGGAGCTGGGACCAAGCAAAGGGAGCTCACCCTGTCGCGGGGATTCGAACCGCCGACCTTCTGATTGGCAAGCCCTGGACTCTGTGGTTTAACCCACAGCGCCACCCATGTCCCATTTTTATGTTATAAATATGTGCAAAAAAGATCCGCAATCTTTTAGCAGCCTTGTTCTGTATGTGCCAAAAGACTGAACAGTTTTATTTTGTTTTGAAAAAGAAAGAAGTTTCAAGGAAGAACAACGAATAATCTGGTTCGTAATGAAAGAAAACAAGCAGATTTGTTAATTGGGAGTGGGGTGGGGGGTGGAGTAGCCGGTAGAATTAATTAACTCTGCACAACCCGGATTGATCGGAGGGTGGAAGCAACAGGCATTTCCTGTTTTGCTGGAATCACGAACCAGGAGAGAAGCAGGGTTTATGAGAAAAGCCCGGAGGCTTCGCCGCAGCCCGTTGCTCACCCAGGAAAACGCTGGCAGAGCCCTCATTTTTTTTGCAACCCAGTGTCAAAGGAAGTTCAGATGCAAAGCCTGGGGAGCGGAGAACTTGCCAGGGTAGCTTTCAGTTCGTCCTGGTGGCAGAACAGTTGTGTGGCAGCGACTAGATTACGGACAGTAGCCCTGAATTCGTTATAGCTCTGGTCTCCATGTCGGGACCTCCTAATTGGGGTCACCAACACGGCACCCATGGGCACCTCCTGTGCCCGTACAGTAACATTGCATCTCACATGCATTTAGCCTGCGTGATTTAAACCCTACGCGCTTGGGGGCTGGTGTCAAGGCTTCAGGGAATCACGATCCCTCCCCCAGTGGCAGGCAAACAGGTAACTGAAAAGAGTTCTTGCCACGTAATTTATTCAGTATTCACAGAGAGAGAGAGACACAAAGGAACACTATCTCTATTAAATAATGGCGCTGTTCCAAGTAAAGCCCAACCCGCCTCCATCTCCCTTATTCTACATCAGGGGTCAGCAACCTTTTTCAGCCGTGGGCCGGTCCACCGTCCCTCAGACCTTGTGGGGGGGGCCGGACTATATTTTGAAAAAAAGAAACGAATGAATTCCTATGCCCCACAAATAACCCAGAGATGCATTTTAAATAAAAGCACACATTCTGCTCATGTAAAAACACCAGGCAGGCCCCACAAATAACCCAGAGTTGCATTTTAAATAAAAGAACACATTCTACTCATGTAAAAACACGCTGATTCCTGGACCGTCCGCGGGCCAGATTTAGAAGGTGATTGGGATGGATCTGGCCCCTGGGCCTTAGGTTGCCTACCCCTGTTCTACGCCATTCCTGCGCCGGCTGAACTGAGCTTTCTGCCTCTGAATTTTCTGTTCTATCAACCTCAGTGCCCTCCTAGGTCTGGGAGAGGGGGGCTCAGGAATGCTCTTCAAAGACACTGAGTCTGCCAGCTCACTCTCCCCTGGTGCTTCTTCTTCCTGCTTCTCCCCAGGCCACCCCAATATTTCCTAGCTTTTACCCTCTGCAGCCTCTATTTCCTAGCTTTTACACCTAGCTTTTACACTATTTACACTATTTACACTATTTCCTAGCTTTTACACCTCTGCAGGGTGGGTGTGTGGCGGCTCCCACCATCCCTTTTCAGTCCAGCCCGACACATGGCTGGTTGAAATCACACAAGTTAAATTCCAAGTGAGGCAGGGGGGTTTAAAGCTTTTATTTTTGCATCGGGTCTGCTTGGGGTTGCCTGGCATGGGGTGGGGACAAGGCCCTTTCAGCGCATCAGCCCTCGGAGACTAGAGATGCTCACATGGTGTGTGTGTGTGTGTGTATCCCGGAACATATGTAAGATGAGGTTGTAATGTACAACCTGCTGGCTGGCTGCGACCAATGGATGCTGAAGTTCAAAACGTTTTGGAAGGCACCAAATTGGGAAAGGCTGCCCTAAACTCTGGGTGCAGTGGTCTTCCAGAGGCCCACCTCTTCAGATCAGTGGTTGTCAAAGGGCGTGGCAGGAGAGGGTGACAGGACTGGCGGGAAGATTCAAGGACAATCAACGGAGTAGTATAGTATCAAAATACTTTTTTGGGGGGCTATACAACCAGATGCGGGATGCGGGTGACGCTGTGGTCTAAACCACTGAGCCTCTTGGCTTGCCGATCAGAAGGTCAGTGGTTCGAATCCCTGCGACGGGGTGAGCTCCCGTTGCTCGGTCCCAGCTCCTGCCCACCTAGCAGTTTGAAAGCACGTCAAAGTGCAAGTAGATAAATAGGTACCGCTCCGGCGGGAAGGTAAACGGCGTTTCCGTGCGCTGCTCTGGTTCGCCAGAAGCGGCTTTGTCATGCTGGCCACATGACCCGGAAGCTGTATGCCGTCTCCCTCGGCCAATAAAGCGAGATGAGCGCCGCAACCCCAGAGTCGGCCACGACTGGACCTAATGGTCAGGGGTCCCTTTACCTTTACAACCAGATGCAATACTCAAGCCTCTCTTCGAGAGCACTGCCAATTCTTCCATACTTTTCCATGACCTGTTGTTGTGCGCAGGGATTTTCAACTGACAAGCATGAAAGATCAGAAAAGAGAAAGGCTTCTTTGTGTTGAGAAGGAAACGAGAGTTTGTTTGTCTCAAATTAGACCTCACATAAATGAGATTACACGGTGAAAGCAAGCTCACACCTCGCGCTGAGTTCGTATACATACTTAAGGTACATATGTAAGAGGCTCATTTATATTTTAGGCCGGATTCAGGTTCTTAGGTAGCTGCATTGTTTTATACTTTCTGGATGCCCCATGATCATATTTATAAAGTAGTCGTAATTCTGTGTATAAAATCAAGCACTGCCAGGAGCTGTTCTTTTTCGCTTTCCAAAAAAATTGGTCTGGAGCGAGCCAATTTTTATTCTGAAAGTGTGGCCCAGAGAAGAAATGTTTGAGAACAACTGCTTTAGATGATAACACACATTACTTCACCTGCTTCAAAATGTTGTAAACCAGATCTGCTGGGTGTGCGGTTTTCCTTCTTTTGCAGGGCTCTTGACATTTCAGAGGGTAAAATTAAAATTCTTTGGTTTTCCGAAAGGACTTTATGTGCTTCTTCACCAAACGTAGACTTACCAAGCTAAATGTTGTCCCATTACAAAAATCATAGCAAGTCCGAATTCCTCACACCCCAAAAACGTATTTTTAAGACCCCCCCCTCCCTCACTGAAGAAAAGTGCAAAAATTAAGTTTCATCCCCTAAAATGACACGTCCTAATGCTGGACCACAATTCCAGTTCTTGCTGATCATCAGCCGTGCTGGCTACAGCCAGTGGCAGCTATAGTTCCACAACATCTGGAGGGCGACAGATGTTCCTCCTCCTTGGCTTGGCCCTTGGGCTCAGAGAAACCCGGGACTGGTAAGCCTAGTACACACTTTGTCTCAACATCGCAGCTGGCTTGAAGCGAAACAAACCACAACCCCCGGTTTGGAGATGACCGTAACTGCAAGGTCTGTGGCTCGTTGCTCCCGATGGCTAGGAAAAAAGGGCGTCTTTCGCATTCGTCACAAGCCATTTATTAGAGTTTACTGTGATGTGAAAAATCTGTCCTATTGCTGGTGTCCCTGGTAAACAACTGGGCATCGGAAATCCTTGCAGGTCTGACGTTCACACCTCCCAGAGACCTGCCACGTGGTCCCCAGCTGTCTTTTGCCCTCCCATCATAGCTGTCAACCCTCCCTTTTTTTGTGGGAAACTCCCTTATTCCAATGCCGTTTCCCGCTGCTATCCCGGATTGTTGATATCCCTTAAATTTCCCAGATTTCAAAGGAAGCAGCTCCTCTCCCTCCCTGCCAGCCAGGGAGGCTCCTCAGCTGTGTTGCTCGGCTGCCAATAAGGAGTCTGAGACTGACTGGGGGCGGAGCTTGCATGCCTTGTGCAGCCAGACCCTCACGCCCAACCAGACAGACAGCCTGCCTGCCGTCTATGCGCTTGCTCTTTCGCTCACCCGTTTGCGCACAGCCCCTGGAGCGCAGGGTGGCGAGGCTACTTGGTGCCATTGCACCGCCCTCGTGGCATCCCTTATTTTCAAATCTGAAAGTTCGGGAAAAATCCCTTATTTTCAAATCCGAAAGTTGACAGCTATGCTCCCCATGCTCAACCACGTTTCGTGGCAGTGAATTGCGTCGAGCGGCTCGTGCGTGTTGCTCGCAAGTCCCCGGGACGGGGCCGTATATCAGCATTACAGGACAGACTTAAGCGGCTACAAGAACGACAAGCACCTCGAGCTGTTATAACATTCTGTTCTCAATTTGTATTTTCTGTCCCAAAGGGGAGGGAGGCACACCCTCAGGCTCACTTCCCCAACCCCCCACCCCCGGGCAAAAAGGCAACCGCAGGCGTCCCTTGCCAAAAGGAAGTTGCAGCTCCTGGCCCCGTGTTTGCATGGAGGTGCGGCTGGGCTGGGAAGCCGGCAGGTCCCGACGAAATGCGCCGTAAATCTGAGCCAAGCCGACGGCCCGTGATCAAGATGGAAGGGCATGCTGTGACATGGAGTTCTCACGGGGCACTCGCCTCTGCAGGGCGATGCCATCCCTGGGCCAACTTTTGAACTTTTGTCCTGCAATGCAACAGCTTGTGCCCAGGCGCGCCGGTCTTGGTGGGTAAGGGTAAAATCAGCCCTGCTGATTTTGCTCTCTGTGCCTGCTCTTCCCCGCTGCTTACTGGGTCCTAGTTTGACCCCTAGAGCCTCAGGTTTAAAAAGGATTTGGTAGCAGGCGACAGCAAAGGTGATTATGGCGACTATGGGGTTGTGGCGCTCATCTTGCTTTCAGGCCGAGAGAGAAGAAGAGTTTGGATTTGATATCCCGCTCTATCACTACCCGAAGGAGTCTCAAAGCGGCTCACATTCTCCTTTCCCGTCCTCCCCCACAACAAACACTCTGTGAGGAGAGTGGGGCTGAGAGACTTCAAAGATGTGTGACTAGCCCAAGGTCACCCAGCAGCTGCATGTGGAGGAGAGGAGACGCGAACCCGGTTCACCAGATTACAAGTCCACCGCTCTTAACCACTGCACCACACTGGCTCTTGTACACAGACAGCTTTCCGGCTCATGTGGTCGGCATGCTTCTGGCGCAACGGAACACTAAAACCAGAGCAGCGCATGGAAACGCCATCTACCTTCCCGCGGCAGCGGTACCTATTTATCTACTTGCACTGGCGTGCTTTCAAACTGCTAGGTAGACAGGAGTTGGGACAGAGCAACGGGAGCCCACCCGGTTGTGCGGATTCGAACCGCCAACTTTCTGATCGGCAAGCCCAAGAGGCTCAGTGGTTTACACCACAGCGCCACCCGCATCCCTGATAGCAAAGGCATAGGAATGCAACAAGAGCCTGCCGGATCAGGCCCACGGCCCATGTGGTGGATCGGGCCCATGGCCCCCCTCCTTGTGGTTTCCAACAATAGGCATTCAGGAGCATTGCTGCCTCCAGCTGCGGTGGCAGAGCCTAGGCATAGTGCCTAGGAGCCACTGATATCCCAACCCCCCATGAAGACTCTAATCCTCTTCTAAAGCCGTCCAAGTTGGTGGCCACCACTGCCTCCTGCGGAAGGGAGTTCCACAGTTTAACTATGCGCGGCATGAAGAAGGACTTTCTTACCTGTCCTCAGTCTCAGTCTCATTCCATGTCCGCAACTCCTAGTGTCATGAGAGAGAACTTTTCTCTATACCTTTTCTCTATGCCATGCATTGTTTTGCAAACTTCTATCATGTTGCCTCTCGCTCCCTTTTTCTCCAAACTAAAACTAAAACAACAGACTGGAACAACCTTAAACAACAATAACCTTAAAATCATGGTATGGCTCTGCAGGAGAGGAGTTATGGCTTTGCTTTGCTTTTATATTTGCCTTACAATGTATTCTGTGTTCCCATTGTGTTGTTTTTTGTGTGAACTGCCTTGTGATCTTTGGATGAAGGACAATACTGTATAAGAATTTACTAAATAATGATAATAATAACTTTGTTTTCCCTGGTGCATTTTTTTTAAAAAAAGAGGGTATGGTACGAGGGGGAGTAAGGATGCACTGTGTGCAGAGGCTCAAGATTTTACTTTGCTTATTTTCTCCCTCTAAATACTCAATATCCCACCCTTTGTCTGTCAGGGCTGCTTTCAACAACAGCGTCTCCAGTCGATGAATCCAAAGCGGCAGGGCCGAGAAAGGCCCCTGAAAATGAGGCGATAGAAAGATGCCTGCCAGCCAGCAGAGGCAACACAAGCCTAGACGGACTAATGGCTTGACTTGATAGGTATCACCTTATGCCAAGGACCAGTAGCTTAGGGGGCTCATTGTCTTGTATTCGAATCCCGCTTTCGGGTTTACAGGCATCTGGTTGGCCATAGTGAGAACAGGATGTTGGACCAGATGAGCCATTTTCCAAATCCAGAAGGTTCTACTTATGCTCAGCGCCTTTGTCCACGTATGGTTTAGTTTCAACCCACGCTGGCGCCAGATGGCAGGTGGGCAGCCCCAACCTGCTGCCAAACGTGTTCAGACAACGCTGAGCTGGGCAGGACAATGGCCTGACTTGGTGCAAGGCGCTTTCTTTTCAATCACAGCTAAGGGAGGGGAGCCAAGGGTCAAGAGGGAGACGGAAATACTGCAGAGCCAGGAAAGGTGTCCTTGCCAGGGTGGATAAAAATCAATGATTTTTTTTAAAAAAATCAAAAAAATCAGATTTTTAAAAATTTAAATCGGATTTTTTTGGTTTAAATCGGATTTTTTTGATTTAAATTGGATTTTTTAAAATAAAATACTTTTGGAGGAAAAATCTTTCTGAATATAGTCTTCTATTTAAGTTACATTGTAGTCCAAAGGCTATTCATCAGGAAATAAGGATTTGTTTTACCGTATATACTCGAGTATAAGCCGACCCGAATATAAGCCGAGGCACCCAATTTTACCACAAAAAACCTGGGAAAGCCTCATAGGAGCCACTGCCTGCCTCACTCGAGTATAAGCCGACGGCGGCTTTTTCAGCACAAAAAATGTGCTGAAAAACTAGGCTTATACTCGAGTATATAGGGTAAGTTTATCAAGTGTGTTAAAACTCAGTCTAAGGTTTTTTTTTAATGTTTAACCACATCAGTTAACAAACATGGATACATATGCTATCATGTTATTGTTTTAGTTAAATAAATTGTTTAAATGGTTATTAAGGAAATGATTCTTTTTCTCCTTCCAATAAAGTACAGCAGAAAAGTTGTCCAAATATAAGCAGTTAACTTATTAAACCTGACCATAATTTCATAATTATCTGTCTATGTATTTCTAGTAGTATAACCAAATCAGTAATTTTTGATATAACTGTAAAAACCACTCTGAAAATTTATTATTCCAAAAATGAAACCTTCATGTGGTTGTAAATATTAAGATTATACCAGCAAGAATGAGTCTTTCTGTAAAAAAAATATTTAAATCAAGTCTTACTGACTAGTGATTTAAATCAAGCCTTACCGACTAGTGATTTAAATCGCGATTTAAATCAATTTGATTTAAATCAAATCCACCCTGGTCCTTGCGGAGGCGAAATCCTGACCTGGGAGAGGAAGTCTCTTACAACCCTTCCTGTCCAGCAGAACCCGATTGGTTGGCCTGGGTGGGCGGGGCCCCTGGGATGAAATTCTAAATCAGGAAGAAGGTAGGTCCCCGCAGATAATACAAGGCTGGCGACACAATGCACCCAGCAGAGCGGAGCTTCAACCCCGGCATCTCAGCTAGCAGGACTGGCAGGTTTCTCCTTTGCAAACCTGGCACCCTCCTACAAGGCATAGTACAAAATGTTTGGGGCAGGCAGGTGGGCGAAGGCTGGAGGAGACATTGGCACACCAAAGGGCACTGTGTGCCAATGCCACGCGAGGCAGCTTTGAGATGCTTGGCACCCTGGACGCCCTGCCCTGGCGAGAGGCTCCTTGGCACGTTCCTGACAGCCATTTGAAACACCACTGCCTCCAAATGACCTCGATGGCCGAGTGTCCCTAAACGCTGGGTCACTCCTGCAAGACTCCTCCCAAGGAATCACACTCCTCTCTCCGGGTCTAACTTAAGTACAATCTGAGCTGAAGGACAAAGGCAAATATAATAGAAGTCTCTCCTGGCCAGCCTTCTTAACTTACTTTCCTTCCTGGGAAACGTCTTAAAACAAACCGCAGCAAGGCGTTTTGGATTTGCGCTGGTCAAAACTAAAATATACATGTGGAAAGCTTTGGACGGGCACGGCTGTTATTATCAGAAAGTTTCATGGGATCAAAAAAGCGAAAACAAAACATAAAGCACCACCCTGTGTCACTGCTCCCTGGCCAGCTCTCTGCACTGCTTCCCAAAACAAGGAGCGACCCACTTTCGCCTCTTTGGCCTCTGAAGTCGTGGGGTGGGTGGGGGGGGGAGAAGAAGAAGAAGAAAAACCCTCCCGCCTTGCAGACGTTCCGGGCCCCCCGTTTGAAGTCCCGGCTGTCGGGAGATGGTCAGTTTACGTCTCCCGATCCGAGGACAGGAAAAGGATGCACTCTCGGCGAGCACATGTGCTCTGCCGAGATAAGGACAAAGACTTCTGTCCTGGGAGCCTTATCGGCTTTTTCCGGCTACTCTCCCGGCGCAGACGCACCACACCAAGGCTGGCAAGGCGAGCTTTTCGCTTGCTCGGACGAGACTGCTGGCGGGGGGTTGGGGTGGGCGGAAGAGGCCAAGCTGGTCGAAAGCGAACGATTTCCCCACGCACCCCTAAAACCAGAAAGAGTGGGCTTTGTGGTTTCTCAGGACGCTTGATCTGGACGGGACGACTTTCCCCCAAAACCACAACAACACGCTCTGCTCCCTAGGCCTGAACTTCCTCTTGATATCCAGCAGTTTCCCTCTAGTTAGAAATTAATTTTCTATTTCCCATTCCAAGCTGCAATGCAACAGTCATATTGCTTGGATATAAATATAAACATAAACTACCCCCTCGCCCACAATGAACAGAATTTCAAGATTCAGATTTAATTTCCTTAAAAGACTATATATTCTACAAGCAGGATCAAGAATTGTCCATTAAATGTAATATTCAATCTACTCTGATACAAATTTTTCCTTTACAGCGTTCATTGTTTTCTATAGCCTGGAATCAAAACAAATGACTCCATTAATCAGAGCCACATCTTGTTTTTCTTAATTCACCTAACCCTTCTTCAAATGACCCCATTTCCCCTTAATAATAATAATAATAATAATAATAATTTTAATATTTATACCCCACCCATCTGTTGGAACGGATCTATCATTTGTTTACGGGTTTTATAAATATCCAGCCTTCTTTCTCAAAAAGTGGACTGATGGTGAAAAAATAACAAGATTATTAGGGAAAAGGTTAATTGGATAAATTATGGGTTGTGAACGACAATTGGACCCACCGCTATGGTTTTATATAATAATAATAATAATAATAATAATAATAATAATAATATATTTATTATACCCCGCCCATCTGGCTGGGCTTCCCCAGCCACTCTGGGCGGCTTCCAAGAAAATATTTAAATACAATAATCTATTAAACATTAAAAGCTTCCCTAAACAGGGCTGCCTTCAGATATCTTCTAAAAGTCTGGTAGTTGTTGTTCTCTTTGACATCTGGTGGACAGATCAGAGGGTTTTGATTTCACATAGGTTCACGGGATCAGAGAACCGTAGAGCTCGGACCCCCAAATGTCATCTACAATCCCCTTGGGAAGATATAGGGCTGCATCCAAAGATGAGCTTGCAGAGGATGTTCTGGCAGGGGCACTGCTGTGTGACACCCCCCCCCCCTGCACAGGAGCTGGCAGAAGAAGTACGTTGTTGCTTAAGGCCCTGCACAAGAGGCTGCATGATGCCTTAGAATAACAGAATTGCAGAGTTGGAAGGGACCCCCAAGGGTCATCTAGTCCAACCCCCTGCAATGCAGGAATCTCAAGTGAAGCGTCCCTGACAGATGGCCACCCAACCTCTGCTTAAAAACCTCCAAGGAAGGAGAGTCCGCACCTCCCATGGGAGACCTTTCCACTGTCGAACGGCTCTTACTGTCTGAAAGTTCTTCCTGATGTTGAATCGGAATCTCCTTTCCTGGATATTATTATGATTTATTATTATTATTAATCATTATTTATTAGACTGGCCTTACGTTGGCCTTGAGCTGTCCTAAGCATACCTTTGGATTTCAGTACTCTTTCCGCATGCTTAGATGTCTCAAACAGGGGCGGACTCTGCGAGGCCAAAATCTAATGCCCACCTCTCAGCGCCTTTCCAAAACTGGGAAAGCAAGGCGCTGGGCTTGGGAAAGGAGGTGTGAGGGCTCTGGCAGGGTCCTGGAGCCTTCCCATCTCCTCCCCAAGTTGGGCAAGCACTAACTAGGCTTTGGGAAGGAGGTGGGGGGACTCTAGGACCCTACTAGAGCCCTCACACCTCCTTCTCCGAAGCAAGCGCTTACCAGTCTTTGGGCACCCTCAGCTCGCCACCCTGTGTGGGGAAACTGGTCACACTGCCCCAAATCCACCTCTGGGCCATTGTACCTGGACAAAGATGGTGGCTCTGTAGTGGGTGCGCTTGTTGCCGTGGAACAGCGGAGCTTTCTCTGCTGTGGCCTCCGGCTGAAGCCACGGAAAAAACTCCCAACGTATCTCTAGAAACATTCTGCGCTTCCGGCTTCCTGAAGGCTGTGAGAGACTTAAGGCAGGCCTTCAAACTTGATGTCAGCTTGATTTGCTGACATTTGGATTTGGTTCTGTTGTGGCTTTGGTGTGTATTGGGTTTGTTAGCTTTTTAATTTCACTGTTACGTTTCTATCGATCTGCAAGCTGCCTCGAGCGAAGGAGAGGCAGGATGGAAGGAAACTATACAGATAAGCGTGATTAGGGATAAGTGTGTGGGCAAGATGGAAGAGAATCAGCGGAAAGTTTTTTTTAAAAAAATTACCAAGTCTTTTGGTTGGGGAGCAAGCAAAAAATCGAGGATGCACACTGACAATTTTCAAATGATGGAGAAAGATTTGAAAGCAGAGGGGAGGCATTTTGTGAAACTTCAAAATTCTAGTCCTCATGACTGGCAGGGTGAAAAATATGCATCTTGCTCTCCACCATCTCTTTTGTCCTATGCCACTTGATTTCCCCCCTGTGCCAGGCAAGGTATGGGAATGGGTGCCAATTTAATTGACACGACTTGCCAACTGGAGGGAGGGTTCAATTTTTATTTTTACTGTACAGACTTGTACATACGAGTGATGCTCAAGAGCTGCGAGCAGGGCTGCTTGAAGTCAGTGCCAAGAGGAGTCTTCGTTAAGCAAGTCAGCAAAATTGCTTCGTTTGCATAAGCCTGCCTGCTTTGCATGCTTTACAAACTTTTTAAATTACGGGTAGGTAGCCGTCCCATCACCTCCTGGCAAATAGAAGAGGAAGAAATGGAGGCAGTAAGAGATTTTACTTTCTTGGGCTCCATGATGGTGACAGTAGTCATGAAATTAAAAGATACCTGCTTCTTAGGAGAAAAGCAATGACAAACCTAGACAGCATCTTAAAAAGCAGAGACATCACCTTGCCAACAAAGGCTTGTATAGTTAAAGCTATGGTTTTCCCAGTAGTGATGTACGGAAGTGAGAGCTGGACCATAAAGAAGGCTGATCGCCAAAGAATTGATGCTTTTGAATTATGGGGCTGCAAGAAGATCAAACCTATCCATTCTTAAGGAAATCAGTCCTGAGTGCTCACTGGAAGGACAGATCCTGAAGCTGAGGCTCCAATGCTTTGTATCGGAGATATACCTCATGAGAAGAGAAGACTCCCTGGAAAAGACCCTGACATTGGGAAAGAATGAGGGCACAAGGAGAAGGGGGCGACAGAGGACGAGATGGTTGGACAGTGTTCTCAAAGCTACCAACATGAGTCTGACCAAACTGCGGGAGGCAGTGGAAGACAGGAGTGCCTGGCGTGCTCTGGTCCATGGGGTCACAAAGAGTCGGACACGACTAAACAACAAAGCCGTGTTGGTCTGCCGTAGTCGAAACAAAATAAAATCTTTTTTCTTTCCAGCAGCACCTTAGAGACCAACTAAGTTTGTTATTGGTATGACCTTTCGTGTGCATCTGAAGAAGAAGTGTGCATGCACATGAAAGCTCATACCAATAACAAACTTAGTTGGTCTCTAAGGTGCTACTGGAAGGAATTTTTTTTTTTGTGGTAAACCTTTTTAATGAAGATGATAACAGATCTGGAAGAATCACTGTATGGGGAAAGGCTGGAGGAGCTGTGATTCTATGAAGGACTCCCTTTCCCTGGCTTGCCCCTTCCTTCTCCTCCTTCTGACGACACAGCAGTTCCGTTGCCACACTTTACACGATGACAAATGTCTCCAACGCCCCTTCAAATGAGAAGGAGATTCTGACTAAACATTAAGAAGAACTTTCTGATGGTAAGAACTGTTTGACAGGGGAACGAACTTCATCGGAAGGTGGTGGATTCGCTTTCCTTGGAAGTTTTTAAGCAGAGGTTAGATAGCCACCTGATAGGGATTTTTTAGTTGTAGTTCCTGCATTGTAGGGGGTTGGACTAGATGACTCTTGGAGCCCCTTTCAGCTTTACAGTTCTGGTTTTTTCTTTCTTTCTATACAGTCAACACAGGCATTAAGGGAACCGGTTGTTTCTTGGAAACACAGAGCCTCCGAACAAAGCATTAAGAAAGAGAGAGGCAAGAGAGAAATATTCCTTCCTTTCCAGCGATTAAAGAGAAAGTATGCTGGGTCTGTGCAGCCAGCTCCCCGAAAGGAATCCGGTTTGTGTGTGTTTACATCGAGATATTGGGAGACCAGGACAGGAAAAGTTCGGAAAGCCAGCCAAGAAAAGAGAAGAGAAGCCGGCCAATTTGAGACATTCTCCAGACTCGGGAGCAAGCAGGAGAATTTGTCTTTGGAGAGCAGTGAAATAAACACAGGGGGCAAAACTGCGCATTCATGGCGGTGCGCATGCTATTGCTGCCCCTTTGGGTGAATGAGCACAGCGTTACTGGCATCAGCAATGCCAAGGGACAGCAGCTACCATAACCCTCCACATTCGGTGGGGTTCTCTCTTAGCAGTTTAACAGCTGTGGGAGTCCCAGGCTGGGGGAAAGAAAGGATATAAGCAAACATGACAGTGATAATAATAGCGGAACTCTGAAACTCACTCCCACTGGAGGCAGCGAGAGCCACCAACTTGGATGGCTTTAAAAGAGGGTGGAGTCATTCATAGAGAAGGCCATCCATGGCTCCTAGCCACAATGTCTATGCCAGGCATCCCCAAACTCGGCCCTCCAGATGTTTTGGGACTACAACTCCCATCATCCCTAGCTAACAGGACCAGTGGTCAGGGATGATGGGAATTGTAGTCCCAAAATATCTGGAGGGCGGAGTTTGGGGATGCCTGGCCTATGCTCTGCCTCCGCAGCTGGAGGGGAGGGGAGAGAGGATCATGTGCTCAAATTCTGTTTGCGGGTTTCCCACAGCCATCCGATTGGCCACTGTGAGAAAAGGACCCTGACCCTGAGATCACCCTCTGAGGCCCTTCCTCCGTGCCTCCTCCAAAATATGTCTGGAGGGTAGCAACACGAGAACAGGGCCTTTTCTGCAGTGGCTCCCATTTGCTGAATGCTCTCCCCAGGGTGGTTTGTTGTTATACATCTCTAGGTGCCAGGCTAAAACGTTCCTCTTCAACCAAGCATTTGGCTGATTCACAGCCTTTTAAATGTATTTGCAGCACGGGAGCCAGTGTGGTGTAGTGGTTAAGAGCGGTGGACTCGTAATCTGGTGAACCGGGTTCGCTTCCCCACTCCTCCACATGCAGCTGCTGGGTGACCTTGGGCTAGTCACACTTCTCTGAAGTCTCTCAGCCCCACTCACCTCACAGAGTGTTTGTTGTGGGGGAGGAAGGGAAAGGAGAATGTGAGCCGCTTTGAGACTCCTCTGGGTAGTGATAAAACCGGATATCAAATGCAAACTCTTCTTCTTTACTATCTCCCCCTATTTATTGGTGCTTTTAGCCTGTATTTTTATCCTGGGAACCGCCCCAAGATCTTCAGAGGAAGGGCAGTATATACTTTTAATTAATAAATAAAACTAGCCTGATCCAGCATTTGCTCGCTAAAACAATCACTGTGCCAGGCAAGGCAGTGGCTTCAAACATCAAAGCCGTCCCTATTATCTCTCCCTAGTGAACTATGACAATATAAATCCAGGCTGACAAGCTAAGTAGGCTTAAAAAAAGAAGAAATGCTTAATTTCTCCTGAAGGAACAGAAAAGCCCTATTTAGGCATCCTTCTTTGTGCCAAGGCGGAGTGGGCAGTGGGGGTGGAGAAATGGAGAGGGCAAGTCTCTGATGGCTGTCTGAGGCAGGGTGGGGAGGAGAAGAGATGGAGGTTCCCCCCCCCCCGGAAAAAATGATTAAGGCAAGTCCCATGTTCCCAAATACTTAAAGGCAAGGGACAGAGGAATGGGCCCTCGCTTGAAAGAAATACCGGGCAGCAATTCAGGGAGGGAGGCGCCCAAAATGTAGGCTTGGCTAAGCCCATAAATCACGGGGCACCGGCGCCGAGCTGCCACCCAGATCTCCTGGCGCTCAAACGGCGACGATCTGCCCGGCGTTCCCTGTGTTTGTGGAAGCCCCTCGCTGGCACCCATGGCGTCCTCGCTCGAAAACAACAGGCTGTGGGGGGGAAGGGAGTCGGGAGCTCTGGGGTGGCATGGTGGTTTAAGAGGGCGAGCTACCGAGGGTGCAGGGGCTCTCCTGGGAGAGCAGCCCCCTCCATCCAGCTGCTCCGTTCCTCAGTCCCGCTGTTCTATCCGGCTGCAGAGGGTGGAAGGGGAAGCAGGACAACTCCGTCGGCTGGGAACCGAGAGCTCTGGGGCGCTGCGGTGGTGTGAGAGGGCAAGCTGCAGAGATGCAAAGCCCGCTGTTTGATTCTCACCCGGGATGCCAACTCGCCAAAATGGCCATAGGGGCAAAACAACAAAGGTGCACACGCTCTCCCAGAATCCAGAATGCGGCAGCTAGACTGGTGGCTGGGAGTGGCTGCCGGGACCACATAACACCAGTCCTGAGAGATCTACATTGGCTCCCAGTACGTTTCCGAGCACAATTCAAAGTGTTGGTGCTGACCTTTAAAGCCCTATATGGCCTCGGTCCTGTATACCTGAAGGAGCGTCTCCACCCCCACCGTTCAGCCCGGACACTGAGGTCCAGCGCCAAGGGCCTTCTGGCGGTTCCCTCACTGCGAGAAGTGAGGTTACAGGGAACCAGGCAGAGGGCCCTCCCAGCAGAGGTCAAAGGGATCAACAACTACATAACATTTAGGAAATACCTGAAGGCAGCCCTGTTTAGGAAGTTTTTAATCTGTAACATGTTAAATGTATTTTAATATTCGCTGGAGACCCAGCCAGATGGGCGGGGTACAAATAATAAATAATAATAATAATAATAATAATAATAATAATAATAATAATAATAATAATAATAATAATTATTATTATCCCAGTGCGCCCCCCCCCCCAGTGTGGGCAGCGGTAACATCAGGGTGCAGCAGAGGAAGAGAAGGGAAGCAGGGCGACTCCACTGGCTTCATCCCAATCCCTTTCTTTCCCATATGGCATCTTTTCGGATTGCGAGAGTGAGGGCAGGGGATGTTGTCTTGGCCAGCTGTAAGCTGCTCTGGACTCACAGAACCATAGAGTTGGAAGGCACCCAGAGGATCACCTGGTCCAACCCATTTGCAATGCAGGAATAAGCAGCTGTCCCATGCGGGGATCGAACCTGCAACCTTGGCGTTATCAGCACTGAGCTCATAACGCCAGCCAGATCTCGAGCTATTTAGTTCCCTTGGCCTGCTTGCTTTCCGGTGAAGTTTGGTTGCAAGTCGCTTTGGGTCTTTCTCGGCAGAAGGGTGGGACAAAAGCTCTTTAATTAAGTTTGTTTATAGATAAGTAAATAGAAAGCAAGCAGGCCAAGGGGACTAAATGGCTCGAGAACTGGCTGGCGTGCATGTATGTGTGTGTGTGAGTGAGTGAGAGAAACCGATGGACAGGCAGGTTTGGAATCACATGCAATGAGAGAGGCTGGCCTGCTTAACTAAGAACAGGTGCCCGAGTTTACCTTTTTCCTCCTCCCTCCCAATACCTTTTTCCTTTTGTGCCTTGTGCTTTAGACTGCTAAGCCTAAGGTGGGGAACTCTCCATTCTTAATCTTTGCAAGTAGCTGTGGGAACTTTTCTCCAGATTAAGACAAAAGGCTTAGAATAAAAACAAACAGTGACGTATAACCACCAACTCATGAACTCACAGTACTGGCATGAACCTGCTGAAGCGCTGAGATCATCATAGATCCTGACTCCAACTGCAGAGTTGGAAGGGGTCCCCAAGGGTCATCTGGCCCAACCCCCTGCAATGAAGGAATCGCATCTAAAGAACCCATGACAGATGGCCACCCGACGTCCACTTCAAAACCTCCAACGAAGGACCTTTTCCACAAGCCACTCTTTGCATGCCCCTGCCTTCAGAGATTAGATGGGCTGCATTTTTCTCCAAGGAGCCCCTGTAGGTGTACACGGGGTTATAGGGACGCGGGTGGGGCTGTGGTCTAAACCACTTAGCCTCTTGGGCTTGCTGATCAGAAGGTTGGCAGTTCGAATCCCTGCAACGGGGTGAGCTCCCGTTGCTCTGTCCCAGCTCCTGCCAACCTAGCAGTTCAAAAGCACGTCAGTGCAAGTAGATAAATAGGTACCGCTCTGGCGGGAAGGTAAACGGCGTTTCCGTGTGCTCTGGTTTCCGTCACGGTGTTCCATTGTGCCAGATTTAGTCCTGCTGGCCACATGACCCGGAAAGCTGTCTGTGGACAAACGCTGGCTCCCTCAGCCTGAAAGCGAGATGAGCACCGCACCTCATAGTCACCTTTGACTGGACGTAACTGTCCAGGGGTCCTTTACCTTTACCATTTACCTTACACGGGGTTATTCCACAACCCTGTGAGGTAGAAACTCTTGAGAATAAACAACGATCACCCGGTCACCTTCCCAGCTCAGCAAGAATTCCAATCCAAGACGTCCCAAACACTCTTATCTCCTATGCTGGGGATATATATTACACTGGACCTCTACCTACTCATGAAGATAATTCTTGTTTATTAAGGCTTGTTGTTGTTGTAACGACCATTTATTGGAGACTGCCATACGGTCAAAGTGCCAAGGCTCCTGGCAGACAGCGGGATATTTGAAAACACTGCCACTTTGAACAGGCTGCTGAATTTAATCGGGGGGACGGGACGTCAATTTCGTTAAAACAATAGATAAGGACGCAGGGCGGACATGGCACCTTGGGAGAAAAATCCATGGCAATTAAATACAGTGAAGCATTCCTTTGGCTTTTTTAAAAAAACGAAATCCCAGGTTCTCTCCCCTCCAAGCCACCTCCGTTCCTTAAAAAATTAAAACAAGGAAGTAGGGAGAGAAAATTGCTTTGCCGCCTGCAAGGGTTCGACCAGGGGGAGCCCAAGCTGTAATGAATACATGTCAGGGAGTCAACAGCTCAAATGATGCATTAAGTACAAACTGTCAAAACTGGAAGCAGCTATTTCACTTTCCAAGGGGGAACTGGCACTGCTCCTTTGCTCCCTCCTTGGCCTCAACTTCCAGAGACAGAAAGGCCCGATTCAAAATTCCTTTACCTAAGGCAGGGGTAGGCAACCTAAGGCCCGTGGGCCAGATGCGGCCCAGTCGCCTCCTCAGTTTTTACATGAGTAGAATGTGTCTTTTTATTTAAAATGCATCTCTGGGTTATTTGTCCCAGAAAAGGCCACAGGGAAAATTGGAAGGTTTGTAGCATCTGGAGAGGAGAGACTGCACGATGTAGGAGATGAGCAACCGAGACTGTACTGGTAAATACTGCTCGCATTTTGCCAGCCTGGCTAGGGATCTGGCTGCCATTGCCATGATTCGTTTTTCCTGGCTGTCACGCGTATCCTCTCTCCCAATCCAAGGTGTGTGAAGGAGATCCTCCATTCCACCTGAGGTGTGGCTAAATCATGGGTAGGCAAACTAAGGCCCGGGGGCTGGATCCGGCCCAATTGCCTTCTAAATCCAGCCCATGTTAACAAATCAGTTAACATACAGATAGTAAAAGCAGCGCTGCGCTATCAAAAGCCCTTTCCTTAAAATAAAATAAAAACCGCTGACCTTCTGATCGGCAAGCCCTAGGCGTGTCCCGGCTTGGTAGTAGTAGTAGTAATAATAATAATGTTGTTAAATTGACCATTAGCTGCTCCACCCACTTTTGTCTCTGGCCCCACCCACCACCGACACGTCCCCCCCCCCCCCGCCCTTCTGCCCAAGGAAATGTGGCTGGGCTGGGCAGAGTTCCCCACTCCTGTCATCTCCCTTGGCTAATCCCACAGAGGCTTCTGCCCCACTTCCCCCCAATTTCTCACGTGCCAACAAAGCCCTAAAAAGCAAATGCAGCAAAAAACGGGGGTGGGAAGGGAAGAAGGAGGGAGTGCAAAAGCTAGAAGAGGAGGAGGAGGAGCAGAAGAAGAAACAGTGCTGGATGAGAAGGGGGGAGGAAGCCAGCTTTCCTCCAAAGCACAGTTAAAAATGACTAAGTTTCCTTGATATATGAATTTACCGGGAAACCATTCATCAACGCGGCTGCTTACCTCCGCGGAGGAGTCCCTCAACCCGAAGAGTCGTGTCATTCCCCTTTTGACTGATTAATTAGCCAATCAGGGGACATTTTTCACTGTGAGGCATGATGGGTTATCCCAGCTAATGTTTGGTCTCTAATGGCGACACATTACAGCCAACGTGGCTCTTTTAGCCTAGAGAAGTGACCGAACGGGAAGGCAGGATGATAAATCAAAAAGAGCAAACTCTCTCTCTCTCTCTCTCATCCGCCCCTCCCCACCTTGGTTTCGCGTTGGGCGCTAACAAAACCCCCAAGGAATGAATGGCTTGAGGCGTGATTTTCCACCAAGGAAAAGGGGGGGGGGGAGAAAGAGAAAGAAGGCAGAGAGCGTAAACTGCACACTCTAAGACGGCCGTTTTCTGCGCAGCCATGCATTTTATCTTGATTAACCAAAAGGTTTTAAACGAATGGATCAGGTCAGGATTTGGCTCACGTAAGGACATAAGAAGAGCCCTGCTGGGTGGGGCCTATAGCCCACCTAGTCCAGCATCCTGTTCTGACAGTGGCCGACCAGATGCCCATCATGGGAAACCAGCAAGCAGGATTCGAACACAGGAGCGGTCTCCCCTCCTGCGGTTTCCGGCAACTGGTATTCAGAAGCACTGTTGCCTCTTGACTGTGGAGGCAGAGCATAGCAGCTGTCGAAATCCTCCATGCATTTGTCCTATTTCTTTTCAAATAATGTCTACTCGTGAGTCAAAATCAAATAGGGTACCGTATTTTTCGCTCCATAAGACGCACTTTTTTCCTCCTAAAAAGTAAGGGGAGATGTCTGTGCGTCTTATGGAGCGAATGTGTGGTCCCTGGAGCTGAACTGCCCAGGGGCAAAAGCAGATCGTGCTTTTTTAAAAAAGAGAGAGAGAGAGAGAGAGAGAGAGAGAGGGAAGGGGGTGTTGAAAGGAAGCCCCCTTAGCAGCTGCTCAGCAAATGATCGGGGAGAGAGATAAGGGAGAGAGATTCCAGCCCCGCCCCCTTGCAGAGGGAGGCTGTTTCCCCAGCGACATGGGACTGGCTGATTAGATTATCTGTCTGGAAACTAGAAATGGCTCCCTTTCCTGAAGCTGCAGAAATGTGAGTTAAACCCCATAAAACAGGATTTTTTCCCTTTGCAAAAGAAGCTGCACAAATTTGTGTTTAATGTATTTTAGTATCCGTTGGAGGCCGCCCAGAGTGGCTGGGGGGACCCAGCCAGATGGGCGGGGTACAAATAATAAATTATTATTATTATTATTATTGAGCTAATCCTCAAAAAATTGGGGCTTTTCCCCTCTAAAAACTAGGTGTGTCTTATGGTCAGGTGCGCCTTATAGAGCAAAAAATACGGTATATATTCTGTTAAGAATTAGTCTTAAATGCAGTTGCCGATTAGAACAAAAATTATAATTTCAAACAAAGATACAGACTCAAACTCACAATAATATGTGTAGTATGATATTATGTATAATATTAGGCACACAAAATACCAAATACAATGAATATATTCCTGGTATTTTGTGTGCCTTATACATAATATCATACTATATTTAAGACTGTAATTCTTAACAGAATATATACCCTATTTGATTTTGACTCACGAGTAGACATTATTTCTTTTGTTGAAACTTCTGGCCAGAGTTCTTGGTATAGCTATTTATTTCAGTGTATCTTGTAACAAGAACTCCAACTTATTTACTATTTCTTTTCAAGACATCCAGGGACATGAACCCCAAGCGTGCATTTGGGGATCAATTTCTTAACCCTTCACCATATACATTGGTGTGTGTGTGTGTGGTGGGGGTAGTGCTGCTGTCATGACCCATCTTGGAGCAAGAGTGGGTCCCGAACCATCAGCTGAAGACCGATGCTCTACACCCCGTGGTGGATCTTGTGGCCTTTTGTTTCTATCCAGCTCCACGGAGCCCATGGAAATACAAAAACAAAACGAAGGCAGCTTTCTAGTCTTCATGGACTGGTACACTGCTGAATGGGATGCCCCCCCCCCAACCGTCAGCTGGGTAGCTCAGTCGGCAGAGCACGGGACTCTTAATCTCAGGGTTGTGGGTTCGAGCCCCGGGTTTGGGCAAAAAGATTCCTGCATGGCAGGGGGTCCCTTCCAACTCTTACGATTCTCTGAGTCCCTGCTGGACGCCTACGACAACCACCAGGAAATGTGAGTCAGGAGAGGAAACCTGAGTGAGAAAATGTGTTTGTAATCAGGAAATTGCCTTAAGATGAGAGAGTGTCATCCAGAAAAATGTCCACTCAACATGACTAAACAAGGGAAGGGATCTGACTGGGTCACTTTTCCACGCAGGCCGCTGACCACGTGCTTGAAAGGAAAGCAGATCCCAATCGAGGATCATATGGCAAGGAGGAAAGGAAGAAAGGAAGAAAGGAAGGAAGGAAGGAAGGAAGGAAGGAAGGAAAGAAAGAAAGAAAGAAAGAAAGAAAGAAAGAAAGAAAGAAAGAAAGAAAGAAAGAGGCAGGCATGTTTGTCGGCGGACCAAACTCATGACTCTTATTTTAACATGTCCCTGTGAGCAGGCACTTGCTCAACCTGCAAGACAATGCCGGGATTACATTTAGTCAGTTCTGACCCACAGCTTGTTCCCCAAATCCTACATCTCTTCCAGGAACACTTTTCACAAGTGATAAGGCCTTTTGTCAGGAAATACAGCTGGACGGAAGCAGGAGGAACTGAGAAGAAATTAATATATTACGTATGCATGTTCATGTCTGTGCATATACATACACACACACACGAGAGGGGGGGAGCGTGCAATGGGTGGGGTCAAGGAAGTCCAACCAGAGAGGAACTAACGGCATTTGTTTTTCTCCCTTACAAGCAAGGAGATCTAAACAGAGGGGGAGCCACATAAGGAAATTCCCGATCCCAAGTCCAAGGAGAGCACTAGACATTTTAAGGCAGAGGTCTCCGGAGAGACACGTCTAATGGCCAATCAATATTTTCAATTGCTTCATTGTCTCCCGTAGAAGCGGGGGGAATAGGTGTCGGCGTTTCCTATTTAGGTCCGCTCAGATAGGCAGCTATTGTTTTGAGATATATAATATAAAAAGGGGGAAAGAGGGGGGAATACAGCCCCCCCCCATCGCTTACTAATGACAGCTTCATTCAGCCTCACGGTTTGTCTCGAAGGAAGCAAGCTCTCAGACTGGAACGAGGCCTGACGTTTGATAGCGGTGGTGGCGAGAAAAGAGGGGTGGCAGCGCGCGCGGGGGGGGGGGGGTGTTACATGGCACTGGGAAAGGAACGGAAGTCCACAGTGGGATGATACTTGGCTGGCCTTAAGCCTCCTCTTGAGATGGGTGGGAGGGAGAAACAACAGGAAGATTTGCATTTGTAGGGAAATACTTGGGAGTCATGTACAGTACAAGAGTTAATCTTAATAAATACAGTTATTTATCCCAGCAGTTAAAAGCTGGGATCGTAAGAACTCCACAGAATCAGCATCAAGGACCACCTCTTCCCGTATGAACCTACCCTAAGACCACCTTCCGGGGCCCTCCTTCGTGTGCCGTCTCGAGAGGTCCGGAGGGTGGCAACACGAGAGTAGGGCCTTCTCTGCAGTGGCTCCCCGTGTGTGGAATGCTCTCCCCAGGGAAGTTCGCCTGGTGACTTCATTGCACATTTTTAGGCGCCAGGCAAAAACGTTCCTTTTAAACCAGGCCTTTAGTTGATCTTATTGAATGTGGTTCTTTTTGGGGTTTTATTGGGTTATCGTTTTTGGTTGGATTTTATATGTTTTTATACGTATTGGATTTTATTGGTTGGATTTTATACGTCTTGTTTGTGAACCGCCCTGAGACCTCCGGGTATAGGGCGGTGTATAAATTGAATAAATATTTTTTTTTAAAAAAAATGTGGTGACCATCTGTTCCTGGTCCCCAAACCACATTTTTATTCCTCTCCGATGTATGTATCTTGCCCACGTGCAATTAGCCATGTGATGATTTGATTAACTAAGAAAGCTGTTAATCCCCGGCCCCTATTTTCAGTACAACCCTGTGGTCCTGCCAACCTAGCAGTTTGAAAGCACGTCAAAGTGCAAGTAGATAAATAGGAACCGCTCTGGCGGGAAGGTAAACGGCGTTTCCGTGCGCTGCTCTGGTTCGCCAGAAGCGGCTTTGTCATGCTGGTCACATGACCCGGAAGCTGTACGCCGGCTCCCTCGGCCAGTAAAGCGAGATGAGCGCCGCAACCCCAGAGTCGTCCACGACTGGACCTAATGGTCAGGGGTCCCTTTACCTTTTACAACCCTGTGGGGTAGACTCAGGGTAAAAGGTACCAAGAGGTCCAACATCGCCCACTGAGCTTCACGGCAGACTGAAAGTTTGAGCCCTGGAACAACAGGACGAAAAGATGGCGATGGTCAGAATGTGGCATTTGGAATTAAGAAGATCGACCTCATCCACACAGAGACATTGTTTATTATAATTTAGCCTGCTTGCTGGCATATATCAGCGGCTGTGGAAATATTGGAAAGAATTTTGAAAAGCAATCGATGGAGGTGATCAGGGAAGCTCCGGCGTCTGAGGCATGAGAAGTCCATATATATATATAAAAAAATTATAATAATTAGGCATAATTGGAATGTTTCTTTTAATTGGGAATTGTATAATTAATTTGGATTGTAATTTGAAATGTAATTGGGAATAATTTCAATGTGATTTGCTGTGATTTGTATTGGAAAATTTCATAAATAGATTATATATATAAAAAAGAAATTTGAGCCCTGGACCCCCAGATGCTCTGCAACCCCAATGCCACCCTGGCTCTCAGGAGTTTTATTGTAAGCAGTCGGGAGCTGTTCCTGATAAGCTGGGAAGTTGGGAATTCCAGCATTGCAGGGGGTTAGACTACGCTGGCCCTTGGGATACCTTTCAACTCTATGATGCTATGATACCCTGGAGGGCCTGGGCTTCTTTGAAGCTGGAAGGTTCAGCACAGAGAAAAGGACTTATTCACGCAGCGCACTGTTAAACTAGGGAACTAAACTAGTTAAACTTCTGGAACGTGTCCAGAGGAGGGCAACCAAAATGGTCAAAGGCCTGGAAACGATGCCTTATGAGGAACGGCTTAGGGAGCTGGGTATGTTTAGCCTGGAGAAGAGAAGGTTAAGGGGTGATATGATAGCCATGTTCAAATATATAAAAGGATGTCATATAGAGGAGGGAGAAAGGTTGTTTTCTGCTGCTCCAGAGAAGCGGACACGGAGCAATGGATTCAAACTACAAGAAAGAAGATTCCACCTAAACATTAGAAAGAACTTCCTGACAGTAAGAGCTGTTCGACAGTGGAATTTGCTGCCAAGGAGTGTGGTGGAGTCTCCTTCTTTGGAGGTCTTTAAGCAGAGGCTTGACAGCCACCTGTCAGGAATGCTTTGATGGTGTTTCCTGCTTGGCAGGGGGTTGGACTGGATGGCCCTTGGGGTCTCTTCCAACTCTAGGATTCTATGATTCGATTCTAACAACCCTCCGCGAGCTGTTCCCCTACAAAAAAATTCACCGCAAACCCCTGGAAGCCGGGAATACTCAACAAACCCATCTCCGTGAAGGGACTGGAGAGCTAGCACCCCCTGCTGGAAGGGAGAGGCCCTGGGTGTTATACTCCAGCTTTTGCCAAGCTGGTGCTCCCCAGAGGTCGCACAGTTGAACTACGGAGCTCACTGCCACAGGAGGTAGTGGTGGCCATCAACTTGGGTGGCTTTAAAAGAAAATCCGAGAAATCCACAGAGGGCTATCGAGGGCTACTAGCCATTATGGCTATGTTCTGCCTCCACAGCCGAGAGGCAACGAAGCTTCTGAACCCCTGTTGTTGGAAACTGCAGGAGGGGAGTGTTGCTCTTGTGTTCGAATCCTGCTTGTGGGTTTCCTGCAAGAATCTGGTTGGCCCCTGTGAGGACAGAATGCTGGGCTAGATGGGCCACTGGCCTGATCCTGCAGGCTCTCTTATGCCCGTCCTCTCTTTCTCTCTCTCTGGTTTGGGACTATGACGCCAATCAGAGCAACCACGAAGGGCACCCAGTTGGCAAAGGCTGGGGGAATAGTCTGTTCCTGCTGCAGATGGTCCTTTAGGGAAGAAAACCTGATTCTCCGTGGCTGACTTTTCTGCTGAACTCTCCCCAAAATGCAAAAGCATCACTGGTTAGGGTCAGTTTTGACATGCCTGCTTCCCAACGGGCTGGGAGCGAGATAGCGGGAGATGTCAGTATTGTGTCACCGGCCAAGCAGCTGGTGGATAAGCAATGGAGAAAAAGGGAAAGAGAGAGAGAGGGGGGGGGAGAGAGAGAAAGAAAGAAAATATGAATCCCTAGGTATGGCAGAGTCTTTCAAGGATACAGGAGCTGAGACCGCAGGGAAGCTCTGAGGCAGAAGATGCCCCAGCCAGAGACTTGGGTTATCAGCAGCGGTGAGCGGCTCGCCCAAGGCGACCAGAGAGCGAACACAGAGATGGCTGAAGCCCTGGTGAGCCGCCTCCTGACAGAAGAACCCCAGTTCCTGATGTACACCAGGACTCTTCCTATCTCAGCCGGAAGAGATACGGGGACACTCACGGCCAGCGATCCCTTGCTTTTTCAGGTCCGAAACTGATGTGCTCCAGGGCTTCATAACCAGGCTCTCCGTTTGGTGCCAAGTTTCCAAGGAACGGAAACAGAGACCCACATGTGGCCACATCTGGGGGGGAAGGGGTAGCGAGTGCTCCTCCCGAAACACCTCCTGCACTATCCACACAGGCGGAATCACAGAATTTTTGAGTTGGAAGGGACCCTGAGGATCATTTAGTCCAACCCCCTGCAACACAGGAATATGCAGCAGGGATCGAACCTGCAAGCTTGGCGTTATCAGCTCTAACTGAGTTATCTAGACTAGGAAGTTATTATCAGGCTTGGGAGCCGTCAAACGTGCTCAGGGGTGGAGTGGGGTTTAAAGGCACAGGTTAATTCTGTATCCAGGGCAGCTGCATACCAGCTCCATCTGGTACGCAGGCTGAGACCCTACCTGCCCGCAGACTGTCTTGCCAGAGTGGTGCATGCTCTGGTTACCTCCCGCTTGGATTACTGCAATGCGCTCTATGTGGGGCTACCTTTGAAGGTGATCCGGAAACTACAACTACGGTGGTACCTTGGGTTAAGTACTTAATTCGTTCCGGAGGTCCATTCTTAACCTGAAGCGTACTTAACCTGAAGCACCACTTTAGCTACTGGGACCTCCTGCTGCCGCTGCGCCACCAGAGCACGATTTCTGTTCTTAGCGGAGTTCTTAACCTGAAGCGTACTTAACCTGAAGTGTACTTAACCCGAGGTACCACTGTAATCCAGAATGTGGCAGCTAGACTGGTGACTGGGAGCGGCCGCCAAGGCCACATAACACTGGTCTTGAAAGATCTACATTGGCTCCCAGTACGTTTCCGAGCACAATTCAAAGTGTTGGTGCTGACCTTTAAAGCCCTAAACGGCCTCAGCACAGTATACCTGAAGGAGCGTCTCCACCCCCATCGGTCTGCCCGGACACTGAGGTCCAGCACCGAGGACCTTCTGGCAGTTCCCTCGCTGTGAGAAGCAAAGCTACAGGGAACCAGGCAGAGGGCCTTCTCGGTAGTGGCACCCGCCCTGTGGAACGCCCTCCCACCAGATGTCAAAGAGAACAACAACTACCAGACTTTTAGAAGACATCTGAAGGCAGCCCTGTTTAGGGAGGCTTTTAATGTTTAATAGATTACTGCATTTTAATGTTCTGTTGGAAGCAGCCCCAGCCAGATGGGCGGGGTATAAATTATAAATTACTATTATTGTTATTATTAAGCTTTTTCAGAAATACAGAACAAGGGAGGAGAAACTCAATGAGTTCTGAGAAAATTTAGTGGGCATGGACTGGTGATTCTTGAGAGGTGGGGCAGGAAAACTGGGGGGGTGCGGGGGCAGGCAGGCAAGAGTCTTAACAGAACAGAGCTTCCTGGAGCAGGGCATGGCTGGCTGGAACCCAGAACCTCCACATGGCCATGTTTTGCTGCAGATCTGCTTGTCGTGACACCTCCTCTGCGAATCCGTCTAATCCCCTTTCGCAAAGCCACCCAAGCCATCCGCCGATTCCAGGAAGCTGAATATTTTATTTATGGATCAGGTAAGATACGCTGGTTCAACTCCCAGACGTAAGCTACACACAAGCACGCGTTTTTTCCAGCATTGAAAAAGGAAAATTAATCTGGCCTAGATCTCGATCTAGACCTATCAACCGGTGACAGTTTCCATGGGTGACTCATCATAACCTTGCTGCTAATGTTGCAATCGTTGATTTGATTTACACCAGCACGACTGCTCCAAATTCCATCGCGATGGAAATGCTACCTGCGTCAGAAAGAGCTGCTCCGCACGGTACTGTGGATAGCTCAATGCAGGGGTAGTCAACGCGGTGCTCTTCGGAGGGGCTATGATGCCTCCCCAGGGTGCCGGGGCTGTTCAGAGTTGAGAGACAGCCGCAGCATCTGAAGGGCAATGCGTTGCCTCCCCGTGACTCAACGTAACAGAAAATGGTCCCGGGCCAAGTTCAAGGGTGTTACTATCAGTGCATAAATCTCTTAATAACTTGGGACCAGCTTACCTGCAAGATTGCCTTACCCCATACGCCCAATCGACTACTTCAGTCAGAAGAACTGGCGCTGTTACGAGTGCCACATAACACCCATTTCCCCATTTCTAAGAACTTTTAGTGCGGCACCACCTAGGCTTTGGAACTCCCCGCCGATTGATATCAGGCAGGCGGGTTCACTGTGCTCTTTTCGGTGCCTGTTGGGAACACGTTTGCCTAGACGCGCCTACCCAGGTGTTTATTAGAAAGCTGGTGCACGCTTTAATCTGGTTTCACTGTATTTTCATTCTAAATTTTGAAAGGGTTTTTCTTTAAAATGTATTTGATTTTTCAAATTACAGTTTTACAAACACGTATCCAACATACAACAGAAAGGCGAGATTCCACAGAATCTCCTGGTCTTCCTTCCTCCCCTTTGTGAGTCCTATCGTTAATCATTTCCTTCTGCATCTTTTATGATGATCCAAATCTTTTACCTCTCCATTATATCCAAAATTCACCATTAAACTACAAGTGTTATTCCAATCCTACTAACAATGTTAACTGTTTCCAATGGTTTTTAAGATAAATCACACATTTTCCCCATTCATTAATAAAATATTGGTTTTCCTGATTTCTGATTCTTCCAGTCATTTTTCCCATTTTGGCACAACAATCCATCCACTTAATCTGCCATTCTTCTCTGGTCGAGACTTAATCTTTCCCTTCTTGGAAGGTTTTTTCCATTACTGTTAATTTTTTTATCGGTCATTTCACTGCTTAATCCTTTTTTACACAAACCCCTCTGAATCAAGCAGTGTTATGAATTTTAGAAAAATAGTAATAAATAAAATGCATTTTCAATGGCAAGATGTTTCCCAGCTGGGTTTTTTTTTTTATAAACATAATTTTTGCATTCCGATTTACCAGCATTGGGACTGATTTCCACCTGCCAGCCTTGGGCTGGCAACCTTCCCCCATGCCACAGAACAGGACCCCCCACCCACTCCCTGCAGGCCACGTCTGACAGCTGAGCAGGGCTACTATCCTGTCAATCTCCTGACATCTGAATGACACCCCCTGACCTGGCTTTGCCTGCACAGTCAATGGCAGGCACGGGCAAACCTGGCCCTCCAGATGTTTTGGGACTACAACTCCCATCATCCCTAGCTAACAGGACCAGTGGTCAGGGATGATGGGAGTTGTAGTCCCAAAACATCTGGAAGGCCGAGTTTGCCTATGCCTGGTCAATGCACAGCAGAGAGGTGTGTGTGTTTCTGTGTGCAACTGATTTAACATGCCAATGCCACTTAACAGCGCAATGATATGCATCTTCTCTCTCTTTGGCGATCACTCGTAGCCGAGTAAGATTGTCTTCCATAAACACAGTTTTAACAATGATTCTGTAAGTGACTGTGGAGGCCAATTCTGGATCCACACGTCCTTCCACAGTGGGGACATTGGTTTCCGGGTGGGAGTTGATCACGGTGTGGATTTGCCAAGCGTGCCTTCCTCTTAGCAAGCATACTTACTCTAGGTCCTATCATGTGCAATGAAATGTACGTCCCAATGTGTCTTTTATTATTGTTCCAGTTACAGGTAGGTAGCCGTGTTGGTCTTCCATAGTCAAAACAAAATAAAAAATAAAGGAATTCCTTCCAGTAGCACCTTAGAGACCAACTGTGGTCGAGAGCCAGTGTGGTGTAGTGTTAAGAGCAGTGGACTCGTAATCTGGTGAACCGGGTTCACATCTCCTCTCCTCCACATGCAGCTGCTGGGTGACCTTGGGCGAGTCCCACTTCTCTGAAGTCTCTCAGCCCCACTCATCTCACAGAGTGTTTGTTGTGGGGGAGGAAGGGAAAGGAGGATGTGAGCCGCTTTGAGACTCCTTCGGGTAGTGATAATGTGGGATATCAAATCCAAACTCTTCTTCTTCTCTTCTTCAACTAAGTTCTGAAGAAGTGTGCATGCACATGAAAGCTCATACCAAGAACAAACTTAGTTGGTCTCTAAGGTGCTACTGGAAGGAATTTTTTTATTTTTTATTTTATTATTGTTGTTTTACTGATTGATCGATTGGATTTATCCCCCCTCACTTTCCTCCAAGGAGCTCAGGGCAGAAATAGGATTGCAAGCCAAGTTTGTCCAGCTGACCTGGTCACCCTAATGTGGAGTTTGTACGTAGGGAAAGCAACTTGCAACTAGACCGAGTGCAGGCAAAAGGAGGGGGGAATCAAAACAAGTCCCATACCTGTGTTTTCTTGGCTTGCCGTTTCCCAAAAATGCAGGACAGGTCGTCTTCGCTTCGGGAGGAGAGATCTTTTCCTGGGGTGAAACAAAAGAGGCACTGTCATGACACCAGAACTCATGGGCATCCGACACAGCAGAGTGCGGGAGGATTCAGAACAAGGAAAGGACTGTGGAACTCTCTCCCACAGTGATACAGTGATGGCTACCAAATTGGATGGCTTTAAAAGATGACTGCACAAATTGCTGGAGGAGGGGACTAGTGAAGGCTACTAGCTGAAGGAGCAGCTGCTCCAGCACTTGCTTTCCTCTTCCCTCCTCATTGTCTTTTCCTCTCGTGTTGTGTCTTATTTGACTGAGAGCCAGCAGACGGGGACTGCCTTAACTTTAACACATGTACGGCGCTTAGAGAATTTTAGTCAAATTGCAAGTGTTAAATAATAGCAATGAATTTTAAGTGTGGCCAGCACTATTGATCTAAGCCATGGGTAGGCAAACTAAGGCCCGGGGGCCGGATCCGGCCCAATCCGCTTCTAAATCCGGCCCACGGACAGTCCGGGAATCAGTGTGTTTTTACATGAGTAGAATGTGTCCTTTTATTTAAAATGCATCTCTGAGTTATTTGTGGGGCATAGGAATTCGTTCATTTTTTTTCTTTCCAAAATATAGCCCAGCTCCACACAAGGTCTGAGGGACAGTGGACCGGCCCCCTGCTGAAAAAGTTTGCTGACCTCTGATCTAAGCACTGGCAACAACAATGTTCCATTTCAACACCTTTAAATCATGAGTAGGCAACATGGTTACCACCAGAGGAGATGAGACAACAACTCCCATCGTTCCTGACCATCAGCCGTACTGGCAAGGGTTGATGGGAGTTGTAGTCCAGTAACATCTGGAAGGCATCACATTGGCTGCCTCTACTTTATACAATAACATAATGAATGATACCAATTCAACTGGGTAGTTTCAATGTAATTAACTTCCCATCCACTGCTAACTTGATTTCCCTAAGGGAACTCTCGATTTATCTAACGCACACCTCCTTAGCAGAGCTAAATTATAATGTTGTTAACTGCCTTCAAATCTTTTATCTTCGCATTTAAGCAATTTAAAGGAAATATGTGCTGTTGAGTTGTCTTATAAACACTGAGTTTATTGATAAAAATAATATCCAAGTTAAGCTCTGAGTAAGGTTTAAAGTACATTTAAGTCGCAAAAGCAAAAACCCTTTGCAACCTACAGGACATATATCATGAACAGGGCAGACTTATGCTTACTAAACAGAGGCCAAAACATGCTCTAATGCAGTGATGGCTAACCTTGACACTCCAGATGTTTTGGAACTACAACTCCCATCATCCCTAGCTAACAGGACCAGTGGTCAGGGATGATGGGAGTTGTAGTCCCAAAACATCTGGAGTGTCAAGGTTAGCCATCACTGCTCTAATGAATCCCAACTGATTTTTAAAGCCTGGGAAAATTTCCCAGAAAACAAACAAGCCCCGATTCGACATTTCCCAGGAAACCCGCATCCCTGATTGCAAGCAGTTGCTGTATCCAGGAGACGACTCTGGTGATCTGGTTTTGTTCTCCGTTTGCTTTCTCCCTTACCTTTGGCAAATTTCACATAATGAACTCGTTTCCGGGCACTCTTAGATTTCTCTTCCAGGCTAAAGGTTCTTTTCTCCTCCTTCGACGCAGCCTCTGGAAACACAAGCAGAAGTTGCTGTAAGAGGCAAAGACCTGCGCTGCCTTCTGCAGAATCTCACTCGGTTTCTGATCTGAGAGACCCTCCTTACACTTCCTGCTTTCGCAGGGCATTCGCACCAGCTGCTTCAAACCAGGGTGGATAAAAATCAACGATAATAATTCAAAAAAAAAAATCAAAAAAATCGGATTTTTTTAAAATTTAAATCGGATTTTTAAAATAAAATGCTTTTGGAGGAAAAATCTTTCTAAATATAGTCTTCTATTTAAGTTACATTGTAGTCCAAAGGCTATTCATTAGGAAATAAGGATTTGTTTTAAGTTTATCAAGTGTGCTAAAACTCATTTAGTTTTTTTTAAAAAAATGTTTAACCACATCAGTTAACAAACATGGATACATATGCTATCATGTTATTGTTTTAGTTAAATAAATTGTTTAAATGGTTATTAAGGAAATGATTATTTTTCTCCTTCCAATAAAGTACAGCAGAAAAGTTGTCCAAATATAAACAGTTAACTTATTAAACCTCACCATAATTTCATAATTATCTGTCTATGTATTTCTAGTAGTATAACCAAATCAGTAATTTTTGATATAACTGTAAAAACTACTCTGAAAATTTATTATTCCAAAAATGAAACCTTCATATGGTTGTAAATATTAAGATTATACCAGCAAGAATGAGTCTTTCTGTAAAAAAAATATTTAAATCAAGCCTTACTGACTAGTGATTTAAATCAATTTGATTTAAATCAAATCCACCCTGCTTCAAACACTCTCCTTCACTGGAGGTTTTTAAACAGAAGTTGAACGGCTGTCAGTCAGGGATTCCTTAGCAGCGATCCCTGCATTGCAGCGGGTTAGACTAGATGAGCCTTGAGAACCCTCCACAATTCTATGATTCCCACATTAACTTCAGCAGCAAAGGGCTTAACTTCTGCACTGTGCCCCTGGTAAATTCTAGCAGGGATGAAATGGCTGTTCTTTCTTTCATTCACACCAATTCGTTTGTGAGACTGCCCCAAAGCTATAGCAAAACCGTGTGCGCACATCCCCGGCTACAGAGAGTCCGGTGGCACAGGTATATGTGAATGTTCCCAGCATGAAGAACAACACACACAAGCCATTATAAAGCTAAACTATTTATTGTAGGAATAGTGCAGAGAGGATCCCTTCTGCCAGCTCAAATAGACAGAGCTGCCATAAAGCCATCTGTCCGGCATCTTGGTCTAGCCAGAAGAGAGAGCACAAAGGCTAGGATTACAATAGCACAGTGAAACATAAACATTCCATGTAGGAAAAGATAAGGCAGCTTTCTCACGGTTCATTGAGACAAGCAAAAGTCAGACCAGCCCTCGCTGCAGCTGTTGCCGCTCGGCTTGGACAAAAATCCTAACAGGCCACCCTTCTGTATATAGCCTGTGGAATTCTATAATTAGTACACCGAGTTGTGCAATAGTTTTTTTTTCTATTTGCTCATCCCAACCCTGCTTCCTGTCTCAGCTATGTGTTGTGTGGTTCAAGGGCTGGTCTAAACTAGTCTATGGGGAAGGGCCATAGCTCTGTGTCAGAGCATCGGCCTTGCATCCATGTCCCGAGTTCAATTCCCGGCATCTCCGGGTAGGGCTGGGGGAGACTCGTTGCCTTGGACAGCAGCCGACTGTCAGTGTGTCAATAAAACTGAGCAAGATGGACCAACGGCCTGATTCAGTATAAGGCAGCTTCCTATGTTCCTAAAACTCAAGCCTAGGAAGTGAGGCACAACTCAAGTCACTGCCGGGACAACAAAAAATGGATTCTACATGCCCTAATAGTGGCCAAGAGACTGATACTGATGAACTGGAAGAATATACATGTATGATACCATTTAATCAATGGACTGATAATAGGACAACACTTGCAACTTATGAATGGACTGCTTAGAGACATAGACTTTGTTTGGATAAATATGGCAACATTTGGAATGAGTTTGTATAGAATGTAGGATATTAACATCTACATAAATATTTGGATAATAACATATCAGTTTATGTAAGAATGTATGGGAGTATATTCACTGAATTTTTGTAATTGTTTTTATGTTATTATACACTTTTTGTTTTCCCCACCACAACTTCCCATCTTTTGTCTCTGTATTACTTTATTTCTTTAGAATTGATTTTTAAAAAATGAAATGTTAATATTTTTTAAAAGTTGCTCCCACACACCTTCAGCAATACACACCTCTCATTCTGTTTGGCCAGATTGTGTATACACTAGTGGCCAAAATTGTGGAAACCTTTTGGAAAAAGTGTATTTCTGTGGTTTGATGGCTCATAACACCACTTCTTTGGGGGAGTAATACCATAAAATTATATATCAATGGAAAGATAATTTAATGAAGAATGTGAAGTAACAAAGTTTGTTCAACTATCTATAGTCTATCAAAAGTTATAGCCAAATAACCAGAAAAAGGAAGCACAACTTGCTTAGGTTGATATGCAGTAGCTTTCCTTCATTTGAATGTAGCCAATGAGCGTGAGTGTTTAGAGAGCCAATCAGGTGTTAAAAGGTAAAGGTAAAGGTAAAGGGACCCCTGACCATTAGGTCCAGTCGTGTCTGACTCTGGGGTTGTGGCGCACATCTCGCTTTATTGGCAGAGAGCCGGCGTACAGCTTCCAGGTCATGTGGCCAGCATGCCAAAGCTGCTTCTGGCGAACCAGAGCAGCGCACGGAAACGCCGTTTACCTTCCCGCCGGAGCGGTACCTATTTATCTACTTGCACTTTGACGTGCTTTCGAACTGCTAGGTGGGCAGGAGCTGGGACTGAGCAACAGGAGCTCACCCCATTGCAGGGATTCGAACCGCCGACCTTCTGATCAGCAAGCCCTAGGCTCCGTGGTTTAACCCACAGCGCCACCTGGGTCCAATCAGGTGTTATGAGCCATCAAACCTTGAAAATACACTTCTTCCAAAAGGTTTCCACAATTCTGGCCACTAGTGTAGTTTGTGGTTTCAATTTTAATCACACAAGTGGCAGCAGTGCCCTCGTGTGGCCAAGGATTGCATAGCATAGGTTTATTTGGTAGCTGATTCAATGGGAACAAGTCACAGAGCCGTTTCATAGCTCACTTCTGTACCTGGGGTGTCTTGTCCGTGGCAGTTGTTCAGCTCTGCCAGAAGCTGGTTGAAGTCATCCTGATGGGCGATCCAGTTGTCCTGCAAAATATCACACAAGAGGGTCACCAGTCTTTGTGGGTTCAGTTTTCCTTGCAAACCAGGAAAACTGTTGTGGGCACCACACGGACTCACAACCAAACACACATCGCAACCTAATCCACTGGCTACAATATGTCTCTCTTAAGCCTTTTGGGGGGGGGGGAGAGGGAACCCTACAAGCACCAGAGGCCTCTGGTACCAGACTGCTTCCATGTACCAGGCTGGCAGACATGACTAACAAAGTAATTGGAGCCCTGTTTGATCAGGCTAATGGTGATCTGGTCTAGCATCCCATTCTCACAATGGCGAAGCAGCTGCCCCAAAGGGAAACCCACAACTAGGACCCGAGCACAAGAGCAACTCTCCCCTCCTGTGGTTTCCAGCAACTGGTATTCAGGAGTGTTGCTGCCTCTATTGTGGAGGCAGAGCATAAAGGTAAAGGGACCCCTGACCATTAGGTTCAGTCACGTACAACTCTGAGGTTGCAGCGCTCATCTCGCTCTATAGGCCGAGGGAGCCGGCGTTTGTCCGCAGACAGGTTCCGGGTCATGTGGCCAGCATGACTAATCCGCTTCTGGCGAACCAGAGCAGCGAACGGAAATGCCGTTTACCTTCGCCGGAGCAGTACCTATTTATCTACTTGCACTTTGACGTGCTTTCGAACTGCTAGGTGAGCAGAAGCTGGGACCGAGCAATGGGAGCTCACCCCGTCGCGGGGATTCGAACCACTGACCTTCTGATCGGCAAGCTCTAGGCTCTGTGGTTTAACCCACAGCGCTACCCGCAACTCTCCCCTCCTGTGGTTTCCAGCAACTGGTATTCAGGAGTGTTGCTGCCTCTATTGTGGAGGCAAAGCATAGCCATCATCATTTCAAAACCAAATTGGCAAACAACTGCAAACCATGGTTGGTCAACTGAGATATCACACCAAGCGATAGTTCCTTAATTGTAACCTTGGCTTGGTATGATGCTGGAAAAGAGTTGTTGTCTAGTTGCTAAGATGACAAGTGATCTAATTCAATTCCAAACGACAGACTGCACTCGCACAAAAATCCAAACTATTCTGTGCAAACCCAAAACAAGAACTAGTCAAAGTCACTTTCTGTGAACTTTAAATACAAATCAAGCCCATCTGAATATCTGCTCATTTTACAGGGTTGATTCCCCTTCTGCAAACCCTGAGGATCTGGAGCTCTGCAGAGAACAGAAAACTCGCAATATGAATTCCAAGATAGGCAGATAAATGCGAATTTGAATGCTTGTGCCTGATTTGAGCAGATGTAGACCTCATTTCCATTCACTCCACCCACCTCTTGGTTGGCGGCTGCTCCTAAGCCCAGAGTGTTGTTCTTCAGTTGGACCTTGACGTGTTCGGTGTTGCCTTGCTCCTGAGCTCCAAGCCCCTGGCAGAAAGAGAAGCAGAGTAATGAAATCAGCCAAGGGAGGCTGAAGCACCTTGCAAATTATTTTATTTGTCTCAAAAGGTTTCCAACTTGCATTTCAATGGTGTGCCTTCCAAGGTGGCATACAACAGGTTGCAAATGATAACAACACCACACCCCGATCTCATATATATGGTGACTGGCTCTCAGGGTAACCCCTTCTCCTTACGACAGAAGCGTTGTCCATTTCAGCACACATCTACTTCTGGCTCGCACAAGGCAGATACACACCTCTGAACCGTTCCATTTTTTTGTTGTTGTTGCTACGCAGACTTACTTTGCCTTTTGACCACCCCATTTTTTCCAACATCTTTTGGCCAAATTTAGATTCATCTTTACTCCAAGCGCTGTTCCGGGGATCCACAGACCACTTCTGCTTCCTGCGTGCTGAAAAAAGAGAGAGAGAGAAAGCTAATTTAAGCCCCCAAGGTTGGAAAAGAAATTTTCCCTCTGGCTTGCTCTTCCCTCTCCCCTCCTGGCCAGGTCTGGCTTCTTTAAGGACACTGACAGAACATTCTCCTTCCATGAAGCCCTTCCACTAACTGCCTCTAGGCTTTTAAATTCACACAGGGGCCAGGGCACTGCAGAGCAAACGAATACACAGAGTAAGAATAGGCAGCAGCGTCTCTTACATGATGTGGCAATGACCGCCAGTTGACGTGTCCAGAAGAACAGAACCCACAACAAGCATGGGGCACTCCTATTCAGCTTGTCAGCAAGTCAGGAAAAATTGTTAAGTTATAGGGATCTTCTTAAACCAGACTCGTAAACCTCAGAGCAGTGTACACAAAAAAGCACGTCAAAAACCACAGGCCTCAATGAGCCATTTCCCCCTTGTTTCCCAGTTTCCTTCTAACATATGCCTTGGAAGTTGGGTTGCCACCCAAAATACAGGACAGAGAGGGGGAGGGGAGGGCGAGAGGAGTTGGTGAACTATTTTTAATTTTTATTTTTTCTCAGTCTGGTGCTGAAGTGACGCCAAAGCAATCCATTGCAATCTATTGCAACCTCACAGGTTGGCCCCTTTGGAATCGGTCACATGCGCATGAATGTGCAAATCTTGCTTCTGCTTGGCTACCCAGAGCTTAAATACATGACCTTTCACGCGTGACCAGGGTGGATAAAAAAAATCAAAGACTGTTTAAATTGTTATTAAGGAAATGATTCTTTTTCTCCTTCCAATAAAGTACAGCAGAAAAGTTGTCCAAATATAAACAGTTAACTTATTAAACCTCACCATAATTTCATAATTATCTGTCGATGTTTTTCTAATAGTATAACCAAATCAGTAATTTTTGTAAATATTAATATTATACCAGCAAGAATGAGTCTTTCTAGATCTTAACACAAAAACTGATAGCCCCACTCTTATGCCAACTGAACCCAGTAGACAGAAAAATGCAGGTTTTGTTTTTGCTGAGCAATTTCACTGGTACCACAACCCTCTTGGTGGCCAAATTTTTTTTTTTTTTGGCCTTTAAACGCCGTAAGGTTAAAATTGACAGTATTGACACCGGTCTAAATGTATAATCTACTTCTCATTGTATGTTTTAGTGTAAAGCTTTCCGAGATGTTTGGACGTTTTTAAATTTTGTATGGATAATGATTGTGCTCTGACCGACGGTCAAATAAACTGTATTGTATTGTAGAATGAGTATTTCTGTAAAAAAAAATCTTTTAAACCAAGCCTTACTGACTAGTGATTTAAATCAAGTCTTATTGACTAGTGATTTAAATCGTGATTTAAATCGATTTAAATTAAATCCACCCTGCGCGTGGCGCTTTCAAACACAGGCATTGGGAGAGGATCCCTAACCTGGCAGAGAGCGGGGTGGGGGACCTGAAATACAGGACAAAAATCCAGGACGGGCTGCATTCTACACTGAAATACGGGGCAGTCCTGAGTTATGCAGGGCAGGCGGCAACCCATCTTGGAAGCGGGGTCCCCGGAGGCATCTGGCTGTCCTCGGTCGGGAGCAGGAGACTGGGGCTGAGCGGGACCTTTTGGGTGGGCGGGGCGGGGTGGGCGGAAGCCGGGCCCAGCGGGGCTCTCCTGGCGTGACGGGGCCCCGCCAGCGGCCGCGAGACGGATAGCGGGCCCCGCCGCGCCTTCATTCCTTTCCCTTCCGTCCTTCCAGCCGGTTTCATACTCACGTTCTGCCAGCATCGCCATCTTGGGGGAAGGGGGCCTCCCAGCGAGGCTGGCGCGCGGTGATGACGACCGCGCCGCCCTCTTGGTTTGGGGCCTAGCTCCTGCCAGGCGCGCCTCGCGGCCGTCTAAAATGGGCGCCTGATTGGAAGAAAGCGGAGCTTAACCAGAGCCGCTAAGCTTAACCAGAGCCGCCCGGCGGGGGTGGGTGGGTGGCGGGAAGGAGGGATGGGAGAGGGCGGCGGCGCTTACGCCCTCGCTGTTGAGCGCGGAGCAGGCAGTAGCGTAGACGGCCGCAGCGTTAGGCGAGGGCGGCGGCGTTTCAAAGCGGCGGCTGCTCAACAGGCTGGAGTTCAACCGGGCTGATCTTTACCTGTTGGATTTCTCTTCTTCCTCCAGCTGTGCTGCTAACATTCAGCGGGCGGTGCTTCGCTTCCATCGCTGCACTTCCAGGCAAGAGCTTATCTCTTGGCTCGCTCTCAGCCATGCAGCTGGAAATCCAACTGGTGAAGCTCGCACTTTCACCAAACCCTCGCCTCCCCGGTAGCTCCTCCAGTGATGGCTAACCTTGACACTCCAGATGTTTTGGAACTACAACTCCCATCATCCCTAGCTAAGAGGATCAGTGGTCTGGGATGATGGGAGTTGTAGTCCCAAAACATCTGGAGTGTCCCCGTTGCAGTCAGGATGAAGGGCACTAGATGGGATGATATTATTATTATTATTATTATTATTATTATTATTATTATTATTATTATTATTATCTTAGTCGTTTTATCTTGCCCAAGGAAACCCAGAACGTATTACAAACAAACAAACAAACAAACAAACAAACAAACAAACAAACAAACAAACAGCATTCTACTGTTCCAGGAGGGTTAATCTGCTGCTCCTAATCCGTCAATCGCTTCCTTGAAAAGCAGCACACAAATCTATTGGCCAAGTAAATACCGGTAAAGGCAGCTTGGTGGAGAGGAAAACGTAGAATTTGAAACTGGGGTGGGCAATCGGTGGCCCAAGGTCCAATCGTGAGCCCTCACCAGTTGCTTTGCCATCGAAGTGTTTTTGCCTGTCTGGAATGTGTCACTGAACTCTGAATATCCATTTTGTTTGCCTGGTTGGAGGTCAGAGGTGTGAGGTATCTGTAGCATAGCCTAATGTACAGAGGTGAGATTTCAGTTACAGGTAGATAGCCGTGTTGGTCTGTCATAGTAAAAAAATAAATAAAAAAAAATTCCTTCCAGTAGCACCTTAGAGACCAACTAAGTTTGTTCTTGGTATGAGTTTTCGTGTGCATGCACACTTCTTCAGATACACTGAAACAGAAGTCACCAGACCCTTATATATAGTGGGAGGGGTATTACTCAGAAGGGTGGTGGGAATGGGTGCTAGGCTGATGGTTGTGGTAAACCTGTTGACAGTTAACGACTGCAATTAGTCTTACAGGAAAAAGCAAGGGGTGAGAAGGTTAAAAATAGCTTAGTCATGTATAATGAGATAAGAATCCAATGTCTTTGTTCAGACCAGGTCTCACCATGGTTTTAAGTTTGGTAATGAATTGCAATTCAGCAACTTCTCTTTCCAGTCTATTTCTGAAATTCCTTTGCAATAAGACAGCTACTTTGAGATCTTGTATAGAATGTCCTGGGAGATTGAAGTGTTGACATTCATTGTTGTACCCACTTTTGCTTTCCGCTTTGCCATCCACCCACACGTGACCCCGGAATGTTTCCCAGGAGGCAGGAAAGGGTTTGAAAGTGATTGCAGCATATTAGCAGATCATTTTTGCATTTAGCCCAGGGGTCAGCAAACTTTTTAAGCAGGGGGCCGGTCCACTGTCCCTCAGACCTTGTGGGGGGCCGGATTATATTCGGGGGGGGGGAATGAACGAGTTCCTGTGCCCCACAAATAACCCAGAGATGCATTTTAAATAAAAGGACACATTCTACTCATGTAAAAACACACTGATTCCTGGACCGTCCGTGGGCTGGATTTAGAAGGCGATTGGGCCAGATCCAGCCCTCGGGCCTTAGTTTGCCTACCCATGATTTAGCCACACCTCAGGTGGAATGGAGGCAGAGGGGATCTCCTTGACACACCTTGGATTGGGAGAGAGGATACGTGTGATAGCCAGGAAAAACGAATCATGGTAATGGCAGCCAGGCTGGCAAAATGCGAGCAGTATTTACCAGTACAGTCTCGGTTGCTCATCTCCTACATCGTGGAGTCTCTCCTCTCTAGATGCTGCAAACCTTCCAATTTTCCCTGTGGCCTTTTGTGCATGACATCTCTTCTTTCAGGTCAGTGCTGTGCAGCTCTTGGATCACTGATTGGCTGGATCAGAAAATTCCTGTGCAGCGTTCTCCGCCTCCTAGTACTGGTTTGCTGCATCCGCTTCAGAGACCTTTGGACAAGTGGCATTTCCTAGCACGAATTATTTGTGTGGGTGCGTGTTCCCTGACATCTTATGATTTAGAGAGCTCCCTATGAGTGTATAAGCAGTGAGCCCACATCCTTGCATTGTGCGATGAGTAAATGCTCACCAGTTCTGTGGAACTATTAAGAAGAACTGGAGAACTAAAGGTAAATTGGTGCTCTCTGCTACAATCCTAACACCACAGACCCTCCAAGTGTCCCTATTTTCCAGGGACAGTTTGGGATTTATAGAAGCCATCCCGGTTTCTGATTTGATCCTGGAATGTCCTGCTTTTCCGTAGAAAAAACGTTGGCGGGGATGGAGTTATGCGACCCCCGAGCCAAGGAAATAAGTAACTACACAATTTTAGAGGAAATCTGAAGGCAGCCCTGTATTAGGGCTGGGCGATAACTGGTTTTCAGTATCGCGATATATCACCAGCTAAATATCGCGATATATCGATATATCATGATATCTGAAATAGAGAAGGAGCTACGCAGAGGCGAACAGGACAATGTCTTGGCAACTGCTACTCCTTAAGGGTCTAAAACGGATAAATGATGATATTATCAATCACCTCATGGTCACTTTCAGCAGCAGGCAAGCCAAAATGAATTCAAATGAGACTTTAATATATATAATGTTTATTAAATTTTCTGCTTTACAATTTGAAATATTCATTTAAACATCCTTAAAATATCAGTGACTTCCTTTCTTCTCTTTCCATGGTTCATTTTGCATATCTTAAATCCCTGCATATTTTATATAAACTAAACCATTCAGTACTATATTTCATTACGTATTACATCTCTCAAAACTTATTTACATGGTTGAATTTATCTTACTGCTGCCAATGTTTTCAAGTGTACACAATTTCCCCCATATATTCAATAAACATTTTCCTTTAAAAACATTTTTATTGAATTTTACAATTTAATATTCAACCATATAACACAATATAACATTTATCACACACACACACACACACACACACACACACACACACACCTATAAAATCCCCCCTCCCCATGACTTCCCTCAACTTCCCCTTCTGGTTCTTAAAATATTTACTACTTCTGCTTAATTGTTGTCTTATTTTTTATGATCTTACATCTAAATGCTCTTATTACTGTATCAATTTTATACCAAATTTTCTTTCACAGTTACTTCTTACCCTCAATTGCATCTCATATTATTGTTTCTTAACCTTTGAACTTGTTTTCTTAGTTGTAAGTGCTTAATCAAACCCTGCTTATAAGTCCATTTCTTTACAGTATTTCTGTGGGTAGAACATGAAGGGTTCCCAGTCTTTTTAAAAATATTCATAGACATTGTCTCTGATTCTTCCCATAAGTTTTGCCATTTCTGCATATTCCATAAGCTTGGCTTGTCATTCTTCTTTCGTTCGTATCTTGTCGTCTTTCCATTTGGGGGCTAGGAGAATCATAGCCGCTCAATATTTTCCAAACTTCTCTAAACGTATGTTCTTCTTGATCTCTTATTCTGTATGTTATGTCTGCAAGCTGCACATATTCTGTCATCTTAAGCTATAATAAGTGGCTAGGGAGACCCAGCCAGATGGGCTGGGTATAAATTAATAATAATAATAATAATAATAATAATAATAATATTTATACCCTGCCCATCTGGCTGGGTTTCCCCAGCCACTCTTGGCGGCTTCCAACAAAATATTAAAATACAATAGTCTATTAAACATTAAAAGCTTCCCTAAACAGGGCTGCCTTCAGATGTCTTCTAAAAGTCTGGTAGTTGTTTTTCTCTTTGACATCTGGTGTGAGGGCATTCCACAGGGCAGGTGCCACTACCGAGAAGGCCCTCTTCCAATCAAATGAGACTTTGGGTTTTGGGATTGGCTAACCGAGATATTCAGGACAGTCCAAAGTACAGTGATGAGTTATAGTGAATACAAAAAATCTGGGACTGCCAGCAAGCCTGCTAGGCGGCAGAAAGCGACAGTAGCAATGGGGGGGTGGGGTGGGGTGGGGGGAGAGAAGCAGCGGCAGCCTGGTAGCAGTGGCACAAAAATCAGCAGCCACGAGGCCTCGCAGGTGGCTACTACTATTGCCGCCATCTTCCATCGCCACCACAAGGCCTCACAGGATACTGCTACTGCTGTCACCTATCACTGCTATGCGTCCCCGCAGGCCTCTGCCGCGAGGACTCTCAGGCCACTGCCGCTTCTGCTGCCAAATCCTGGCACCACTGCAAGGCTTCACAGGCCACTGCTGTTACTGTTGCCACTTCGAGTTGCCGCTGTGAGGTTTCTCAGCCTGCTGCCACTGCCTTCACTCCCTCACTGCCATGAAAACTCACAGGCTGCTGATTGCGCCGCCACGAGGCCTTGCAGGTTGCTGCCGCTACTGCTGACACGTACCGTGGTCATGGCAAGCTGTTTCTGCCACTGCTGCTTCTGCCACCTAGCAGGCCTGCTGGCAGTCTGGCAGTCCCTGATTATCTGTATTCACTACGACCTATCACCATACTTGGGACGCGGGTGGCGCTGTGGGTTAAACCCTAGAGCCTAGGGCTTGCTGATCAGAAGCTCGGAGGTTCGAATCTCCGCGACGGGGTGAGCTCCCGTTGCTTGGTCCCTGCTCCTGCCAACCTAGCAGTTCGAAAGCACGTCAAAGTGCAAGTAGATAAATAGGTACCGTACCGCTGCAGCGGGAAGGTAAACGGCGTTTCTGTGCGCTGCTCTGGTTCGCCAAGTGGCTTTGTCATGCTGGCCACATGACCTGGAAGCTGTATGCAGGCTCCCTCGGCCAATAATGCGAGATGAGCGCCGCAACCCCAGAGTCGGTCACGACTGGACCTAATGGTCAGGGGTCCCTTTACCTTTACCTACCGGTATCACCATACTTTGGATTGTCCCGAATACCACCATTTGGTAGCCAAGCCCCAAACCCAAAGTCCTGCTGGGATGCATTTTGGCTTGCCTGCTGATGAAACTGAGTGTGTGATGATTGATAATATTGTCATTTATCTGTTTTAGACCCCATGTACTGTAGTAACAGTTGCCAGGACATTGTCCTGTTCCCCTCTGTATAGTTCCATCCTTATTTCAGGCATTGTGGCAGATTGCAATGTGTAGCTGGTGATCATTTTGCAAATCCACACTGTGATCAACTGCCACCCGGAAACCAATGTCCCCCATTGTGGAAGATATTGCAGTGTTTAGCTGGTGATATTGTGAGGTTTTAGCTGCTGATAACATTGCAGTGTTTAGCTGGTGAGTTATCATGATGTTCAGCTGGTGAGTTTTCATGATGTTTAGCTGGTGAGTTATTGCGATGTTGAAACCTGATATCGCCTAGCCCTTACACACATCATGATTCACAATATATTGCCAGCTCAGATATTATGAAACAATTATCATGATGTGAACTTCAAACCAGTTTTGGATGATATATTGATATATTGCCCAGTGCTACCCTGTATAGGAAAGTTTTTAAAAAAATGTTTAATATTTTATTATGTTTTTATATATGTTGGAAGCCACCCAGAGTGGCTGGGGCAAACCAGTCAGATGGGAAGGGTAGAAATAAAAAATATTATTATGGAATAGTCTGACCCTATTTTCACTGGAGAAATGTTGGAGGGTATGACATCAGAATGAGGAAAAGAAGACCTTCATGACTGATAGCTCGATAAAAACATGAATTCATTGTACGCCCAACTGTGGGAAAAGGCAAATCCTGCAGTAAGGATTTCAGCTGGGGAAGGAACTGAAAATTGAAAACCACTGTTATCACAGTGCCCTTATGCAACACCATTGTGTGACTACACTTAGGCTGCCAGCTACACTTCTGATCACCCCATCTCAAAACAGAAATTGTGGAGCTGGAAAAGGTATGGAAAAGGACAACCGGAATTATCAGGGTGATTTATTTATTTTTAGTTTAGAAAAGTGAATCAGAGGAGGACCTGATAGAGGGGCATAAAATTATGCATTGTGTAAAGCAATTGGAATGAGAGCTGGACCATAAAGAAGGTTGATTGCCGAAGAATTGATGCTTTTGAATTATGGTGCTGGAGGAGACTCTTGAGAGTCCCATGGACTGCAAGAAGATTCAAACCTATCCATTCTGAAGGAAATCAGCCCTGAGTGCTCACTGGAAGGACAGATCCTGAAGCTGAGGCTCCAAGACTTTGGCCACCTCATGAGAAGAGAAGACTCCCTGGGAAAGACCCTGATGTTGGGAAAGATAGAGGGCACAAGGAGAAGGGGACGACAGAGGACGAGATGGTTGGACAGTGTTCTCGAAGCTACCAACATGAGTCTGACCAAACTGCGGGAGGCAGTGGAAGACAGGAGTGGCTGGCGTGCTCTGGTCCATGGGGTCACGAAGAGTCGGACACGACTAAACGACTAAACAACAACAACAAAACAATTGGATAGTGGGAAACGTTTCTCCCTTTTTCGTGATACCAGAACTCAGGACTATTCAATAAAGCTGAGTGTTGCATGATTCAGAATTGACCAAAAAAAAGTACTTTCCCCCACAGTGTTTTAGTTAAACCATCTGTTCCAACAAGAGGTAGTGATGGCCACCAGTTTAGCTTAAAAAGGGTGTTAGTTCATGGAGGATAAGGCTCTCAGTGGCTGCTAAACACTACTACTACTAATTTTATTATCTGTATTCTGCCCATCTGACTGGGTTGCCCCAGCTACTCTGGGCGGTTTCCACAAAATACACTATACAGTAAAACACCGAACATCAAGAACTTCCTTATACAGGGCTGCCTTCAGATGTCTTCTAAAAATTGTATTGTTGTTTAGCTCCCTGACATCTGATGGAAGGGCGTTCTACATTATTATTAATACAAACGCTAAGTGTGTTTATTAGGAGACATTTGCATTGAAATGCTTATGAATTTTCACGAGATTGTTAAGTCTTTAAGGCAAAATGCTACAGAAATGTAGAGAACTGAATTTGAGACAGGGAAAATGAGAAGCAGAAATTTTCAGATTCATCCCTCCCTCTTGGTTAATATCCTTTTTTTTCCTTACCTGCAAGAACTTGTTCCCATCTGAGGCTTGTGAAGCTTATCAGCATTCACGGGAAGAAACAGGTGGAGAGAAATAATCAGCCACACACAATGATATTATTAAAATGAACTGTTTATATTATCTCAGTTGAGTCAATACAGTATAATGTATTAAAATGGAAAGGTACAAAATTGAAATAAATACTTTCTGAGTCATGTATAAATCTTTTGTCAAGATGACATTTTGTTTTTTTGTGTTTTTTGTGTTTGTTTCTTTTTTTCATCAGTACATGTTTCAATAAAACATTTAAAATGACATTTAAAGTATCATCTAAAATATGGTTTGTGGAAGAAGAGACGCTCAACTCAGACAGATTTTGGCTTGTTTTGGTATGAGATCTTGACATAATCTTGGTTCCCCAAAACCACGTAAATGGTGGTAAAATATTAAATGCTTTAACTCATTTTAAAAAAATAAACAGGCTTTACCAAATCCCCTCTGATCCTTAACTCAACCACTCTCCTGTGTATTCTGCCACTTAACGATATATACATTCATTAGTGTCCAAGGGAAGACAGCCACTGACTTTCATTGAAAATAACTTGGTGGAGAGCAGAAAAAAAGATAAAACCTAATGAACATTATGAAGCTGATGACAACAATTCACGCTTTGCATTTTTTAAAAAGGACTAGTCTCGGCAGTGCAGAAAAAGAAATTAAAAGAAAATTAAAACACCTTACACATGGAACAGGGAAAGAGGCAATTATGGAAGTCAAGGTCTGAAGCAAGAAGCTATAGTTAGCTAAACAGAGGGGTTTGTTTGTTTGTTTGTTTGTTTGTTTGTCTAAATCCAATGAAAGAAGAGTCTACCCAGTCAAAAGCTTTTTTCCAACTTAATTGTCATGTTGCTATTTTTGAGGGGCGGGGGGGGGGCAAGGAGAGAAGAGTTGCAACATATGTGTGGTGTCCACAATAATTCATCCAGTTTGGGGCTCCCTGGGCCCAAAATGGTTGGCAACCCCTGACCGGTTCCATGGAAAACAATTGTTGGAATCCAGGATTAGTTAGTGGCTCTTAGTTCCCAATGAAGTCAGCGGGACTTCGGTAAAGTCAGAGCTAGCTTCTGTTGATTTTAGGGGGAGGCTATGTTAAATGAATTAGTCTGAGTAATTTGACAATGGAATCAATTCTGACAAGTGGTGGTGGGCTCTAACTCCCTGGAGGCCTCCAAGCACAGAGACTGGTCAGTCCCCTACTGGGGATGGTTGACCTCTGGATTTCCTGCATTGATGTTGAACTAGATGACCTTGAAAACCCTTTCAATTTTATGATTCTCACCTGGATCTAACCCAATGGTTCTTACCTCCAAGCAATGAGTGAGAGATCAAGTGAGGTCATCCTGTGGGTGCCACATACCCCAGAGGTCCATTTAGCAAGTCCCTAAGGTATTAGCATTGTAGCAAACCTACACTTTGGTATACACTTCCCCCTAGAAATTAGTATGGCACTAACAATTTGTTCTCTTAGGTGCCCCATTAAGACTTTTTTCTTTTTTTTAAAAAAAGCAATATTTTTCCCCACCAGCTTTTTTCAAGGTAGTGCTATTGGATAAATATTGTTCAGGCTGGTTTTACAAAGCATTCTTATAGCTTAGACTTCACATTTTGTATTTATTCATTTTGTGCACCACCGCAAATATTTTCAAGTTATGGGCCTTTTAAAAAATTCTTAAAAGAAAATAGATAACGCATTTTGGATTGAGGTTACAGATGTGGAGGACAACTTTCACACCAACCTCTATCAGAGCCTTTTCTGTTTCCCTAAATAAGACCACAAACCAATTTGTATCAGAGAAGGCATTCATATGACCATGTACCTATCTATGGGCATTTCTCATGGGATGTAGCAGAAAAACCGGGTTTGTTCCTGAGAGTGAACTTGACTATACCTGTTTGATATGAATTTCCAAACCTGCATTTGTCTCACTCACCTGACATTTTAGATGTGCATTTATCTACCTGCATGTTCCAATAATGGACAAAGTTTAGGGTCAGCTCAGATGCTGTTGTGTCTGTTGTTTTCCAGCATATTGTAGGGTATGCGAGTACAGAAGTGTACTGTATTTCTGACTCCCTGTATTTTTATATTTCATATTTAAATGCATTCTGAAAACATCTCAACAACACATCCCATTACTGCAATAACTTGTTTTACACACTAATAATAGAAAATTAGCAGCCCCCCCCCCATCTTACTCCATGCTGGGTGACAGCCAGAGACTGCAGCGTTTATTTTTTTAAGAGCTTGTACACCATGATGTGACTTATTATTATGATGTGAGCCATAAGTAAGGGCAAGGCTTTTTTTTCAGGCAGAACTCACTGGAACTCACCATTGCCATTATAAGACAACAAGGGAAGCAGTGATGGTGAGTTCTGGTACCTCTTTTCCAGAAAAATAGCACTGAGTAGCGAAATCTATCTAAGCGGCCCGAGGGAAAACTCAAATCTGAAATGAGTGGAAAATAATATTGGCCTATCTTAAAGGGCTTTTGTATGAACTACTGGTTGGGCATTCAGAACAGTCATTATTATTATTATTATTATTATTATTATTATTATTATTTATCTTGCAGGATTGAAGCTCAGCAACCGCTTAACCTCACCACATCTTTGCAGGATATGAGAACTTTTGGTAGATGCAGCGTGGAACTACTCCAGTTACCTGAATTTCACCGGGGGCCGGCATGAAATAAAGCTTTTTTCAACTCTTGTTAGTGGTTGTAGAACTGTTTATGATATGTAGAGCTGGCTACCCTGCAGATCTGGGAAAGACAAGAGGTGCCATTGCGGAGGAAGCAGTGGACTCAACAGTTTAAACAGGGAGGTTGCAATCTGCTGTCCATGGTTCTGAAACTAGTAAGCTACGTAACTCTTTCCCAGCTGTGGCAAAAGCACATTTTCCATAAACTAACTGGAAAAGAGGCACACCAGTTACAGGACTTCAGAGAGACTTGCCTGCTGCCCTTGCTACAGTCCTTTGGCAGCAGACAAAGAGCCTTTTACTGTATTATCTTACAGAACCTTTAGTGCTAGTTAATGCTGTTTTGCATGGTTTACCTGTTTGCTGTGGGCGATTGTGTGTTCCTTGTTTGTTTTAATTTCCTTTATGGCTTATAAATTAACACTAGAATGTTAGCTATTGGGCAGTATACGATGTCAAAATAAATGAATTCACCTTTCTTCCTCCCTATCACAAAGAGATGTCTCTGAAAAGACAGACTGTTCCTTATAGAGCATCTCTCATAGATGAGCTTGTAAAGTGTATTATCGCGTGGCCTTCTAAGTTGATTCCAGCAGAGGGAACTCTTCTGAAAGTTCCACAATAGAGCTGTATTATCATATCTATCTATCTATCTATCTATCTATCTATCTATCTATCTATCATTTCCAACCTTCCCAATCTTCTCATGCTTCTTGGGATACAACAGGGCAATAGGGGAAGATCACATAATCTGCATGCTGGAGGATCAGGGATCAATAGCTGTAGGAGAAGAATGCAGAGCAGCAGCAGCAGCAGCCACCCAATGTCTTTTCCAGCCCCAAACTGGTTTTTGAACCTTCATTGACATAAAAAGTTGAGGAGGTCCAGAAAGCACCAGTAATTGTTGTGAGTAGCCAGCCACCTTCTAGCAATCATGATGGAAGAAAAATGACCAGGGAGCTGGGAAGGAACCAGAGATAGACTTCCTTCATTACAGGGAACCAGGCAGAAGGGCCTTCTCGGTAGTGTGGAACGCCCACCCATCAGATGTCAAGGAAATAAACAACTATCTGACTTTTAGAAGACATCTGAAGGCAGCCCTGTTTAGGGAAGTTTTTAATGTTGGATTGTATTTTTAAGATTGTGTTCCCCAGAGTGGCTGGGGAAACCCAGCCAGATGGGTGGGGTATACTGTATATAATAAATTATTATTATTATTATTATTATTATTATTATTATTATTATTATTTGTTCCTTCCCTGAAATCCCTGCAAGCATTCCATTTTAGGCCTTGGGGATTCTTTATGCTCCTGCACCACTTGCGCTTCCTCCTTGGAGGAAAGTTGTAACTCAGTGGTAGAGGAGCTGCCTTGAATGGAGGTCCCAGGGAGGTCCCAGGTTCATTCCCTGGTGTCTTCAGGTGAGAAAAACTCATTTTCTGAAACCATGGAGAGTCTCTGCCAGTAACTGTGGACCATAATGAGCAAGATGGGCCAATGGTCTGATTTGGTAGAAGGCAGAATCCTATGTGTCCCTAGCCTCAGCGTCATTCAACTTTAGATAGTGCATGTGAGTCAGAGAGTTTAAACTATTCTGATCTCAGGAGACCATGTTATGATGAACACACTTCATTCTCTTATTGTGAATCAAGAGAGTTACATTAGTGCCATCATCTTTTATCTCTGATTATATAGGAAAATGCCTTAGCCTGAGTCAGACTGAGCTTTTACATTCTCTGCTTTATCTCTGATATTTTATACTGCTTTTAAACATCCCTGCCCTCCCCTCAATCAATTGTTTTGCTATTCGTTTTACTCAGTAAGGCATTGTTTTATTAACTGTCCACCTTTTGGGATCCCCTGCAGCTTTTATAAATATTTTGTTGATTCAGGAAAGCAACCTTTGAAGGAACTATCTCAGGGTAGGTACTCTGATCATGTAAACCAGCCTTTGGAGAAAACCCCAGGAATTCACCCCAGGGCCAGATCATTACCCTTATATCTTGGATCAGTGTTAAAATCTGGCAATCCCTGCACTGCCATTAAAAAAACAACAACTTTTGGAAAACAATTTACCCATCAAAGACACTTCTTAGGAACCCCTGGAATTACAGCTTTCTTTGGATTACAGATAACTTTTAGCTGAACTCCTAAGATTATTTTTTTTGTTTGTTTTTGTTTTATGGATGTAGTTTTATTGCTACCTTTATGCTGTTCCCTGCAATGACATTTGTTTCTTAATATTGACATTATAGAATTATCTGCGATTGAAACCAGTTGGCCAAAACCAGGGATTTTTTTGGGATTGAAGACAATTCTGTGGTGTTTCAACAAATTTAAAACTGCCTTCCATTTGTGGCTTAGACACAGACTCTTTTCAACTGGTGCAGTCACAAAGGTTCCTGGTAGAGTGGTGTGATAATTCTGAAAAACCCAAGGTTTTAAAGTGGATTTGGGGAGTCTACATCTCCAGCACTTGACACAAAGTATGTGTGTCTGTTTGCACCAGCAAGAGCCCCATTTTTGGCATATTAAATACTGAAGCAAGTTCTGAGACCTTCTGGCCCCGGAATAAAACATCAATCTCATAGGCCCTGCACCAGAGTCTTGGTTCTGCCCAGGAGAGCTACTGGAGTGTCAGAATTAGTTCTCAGGTGCTCCATGGACACTTGGGAAATTAATCCATCTGCTCCGTCTTATTTCTGGGGTGGATAGGTAGGAGTCTGCCTGACCATGCCTAGTCATCATCACAACCTAAGGGAAATTGCAAGGATGAGTGGATAGAATTAACCCCAGTTTGGAAATCCTGTTCATTGCCTCTAAAAATGGCATCTGCTTAGTTGTGGTCCGCTATCTGGATCACAGATACATGGTGTCCATGAAAGTGAGGATATGCAGCGAGGAGATCTTCCTCCAAGGGCTCACACCTTCAGAGATTAGCTGGGTGATGTTCAAGGGGTGATATTGCCCTGGTTATGGAAAACTGTTTTCAGCCATGTTGGACAGGCACCAATCCTTATGGTTCTGATGGCGTTAATAGGTTGTATTCTCTGGGCAAGGTGAGTGATAGGTAGGTGCTGCTTCTATTGGTCAATTTTCCTGATCTGTTTATGAGATGTTTATAAGCTGTTTCCCATTGTTGCTACTGCCTGAATGGGATTGTTGTGCTTCCTTAATGCTGTACGAAGAATATTTACAGCTGTAACCTGCTTTGGATATTCTGGCAGGCTAGTGGCATAGAAATATTTTTGAATTAATAAATACATAAATATAATAATGTGCATTCCTTCAAAAGCTAAAGGAGCTCTTCGAAGTAGCTAGGTGCTTCAGACCTGAATCTTTGTTACAGAAAAAACAAAACCCAACGCAACTTAATTCAAAGCATGATGCGAAATCCTTTTTTTCCCCAGACGAAATGTTTCCACAACCTGGTTTTAAGGAACAGTATTACATATATTGATAGATAAATGCTATGCAAGGTCTTGAGGGACACAGAATGAAAGAAAGGGGGGGGAGATGTGAAATAAAGCAAGACATACAGTATAGAGGATACTCTGATCAACAAACCAACCACCATTAGAATCAAAAAGCAAACCATCCTTCACCGAGGAACTCAACAACATTTCTCAATGCACTAAGTACATTTTAAACCATGCAATTTTACACAAACATCTTAACTAGGTTTTTTTAAAACTTTTTAAAACACCAACATTATGCATTTCTTTGTTAATTATATTGGTTAAAGTTGCAGCCAGAAGCTGCCAATATCAGATACATCATCATATACATATTTTTTTTTATACAGAATCCGGACAACACAACATTACACATCCTAGAGAGAGAGAAAGAGAGAAAAGAAAAAGAGTATTTGTTCCTTTGTATATATATTTTTTTTCTTTTGTAAAAAAGATGGAATGACATGAGGAAGGAGGGAAGCAGGCCGAGGGAGGGGGAAAACGGTATTTTCTACGAAATGCGAAAGATCATATGGAAATAATACCTAATCCACAGTAGGGCAAAAGAAAAGAAGAAAAGAAAAGAACGAAGAAAATCGTCTTGAAATTGTCTCCACGTCAAAAATTCTCTTCACGACGAAACAAGACGCTTGGACGCAGAGTGTATTGGTATTGAAAAGCAGGAAGAACCATGACATCATGTTGATTCCAAGTCCTTTTATTCAAAATCAAAAATTGGCTTGGGAAGACAAAGGAAATCAATTTGTGGTCGTGTGTGATTTCAAAGATCTCATATTGGCTTGAATTTTTTTTAGCTACCCATGATGCACTGTTGGGAAATATAGCTAGACAATACCACACTGATAAGGAATTGCAAGGATAACATGATGTGTTTACTGTTGTTGTTGGTTCATCTTTTCAGCTGTAGCGTCAGTTGAACCAGTGTGTGGCTTGGAATTTAAGCTTCTCTTTTTTCTTTTTTATGCTGATAAATTGGGTCACCTTTTTAATTTATCGTCTCCACCCATCTCCCTCCCACCCACATCTTAAAGCAATGCATGCATTAGATCAGACAAAGGAAATTCGACTGTGTCAAATGCTTTCCCCCTGGTTTATCATGGCAAGTATACAAATATGTTAAAATTTTAGATATATAATAATCAAAGATACAAAATCATTTCTGACAAGTTTTTTTTAAACAATAACCATTACAGTGCAAGGTTTTCAATTACAGTAAAAGTTGTGAATCCAGGTTTACAGTAGCTGTAGATTGTAGCTGTTTGTTTTGTATGTACAGTAGGTCCCTGATGTTTAGAGTGTATGCACCAGTTAGAGTTAAAAACCCAGCACAGAATGGCTATCCAACTTTAAATACATTTTTTCTTAAACATTTACAAAATAACAGCAATATCACAAATTCACAAGCACATTGTTTTGCCTTAATAAAAAGCATGTAATCTGTTTTTTTGTGGTTTTTTGTTTTTTTGTTTTTAAACTTTCAACACTGAAAGAAATGTAAAAGTTGGATATACATGAGGACATGGTCACATGTGTTATTTGCTTCTAGGGCTTTGTCATTCCACCAGACTTCTTGGAAAATGTTAAGCACCACTTTGGGTAAGCAATGTTTGTGTGTGTGTGTGTGTGTGTGTGTGTGTGTGTGTGTATTAAGGAGGCAGGGCACCAATTTACCATGAATCGCAATCCAATAGTCAGCTCCACACCCACCTCTTCCCACATTTCTCTAGATCTGAGCACAATTGCTGCCAATGATGCCAAGTTTAAACTTTACTCCAACCCCACCTGATGGTTCCATTGCCCAATCAACACACCAAAGGGAGGGTGTGCAGCCACCATGTAACATTATAGCAGGGTCCCTTCTCAAAGAGACTTAATTCGGGCAGACGGATCAAAGGTGTGGGAAGGTGTTGATTGACAATTGACTGTCAAAGAGGGCGATGGAGAGATATTGATGTAAGGATACTCACAGAGGTTTGGAGAGAGCATTGGATGAGAAAGAGAGAAGGTAGTGAGTTGATTCACAAAGGCAGGGAAATGATTCGAGACATACGCCGAAGCAAGTGGCAAAGGGAAATGAGAGGGAAGAAGGTGATGATGCAAACTTAGTCCACTCACCCGGAAGACTTTCAAACAGAAAATGGCAAATACTTGTCTTCTAATGGCCGACAAGACAGGGGTGAGCTCTAATGAGTTTAAGTTACAGGTGGGTAGATTTTGATTGAGTGTGAAGAGAAAGTTATTGATGGTAAAAGCCATTTAAGGTACTTTCAAACATGGTTTGGACTAGATGGCCAAACAAGACTTCCTCCAGCTTATACACACACACACACACACACACACACACGTATATATATATGTGTGTGTGTGTGTGTGTGTGTGTATAAGCAGCAAATAATATTTGTAAAAACAACATTTATTTAAAAAAAAACCCTACAGAGCATTTATATAGCTTCTGGGAGGGTATCCCAGGAACTATGTATTCAACGACAGTCCTATCCAGAGAAGACCCACTGAAAGTAATGAACGTGGCCTAGGTGCAATGATTCCAAGGGGTCAGCTGTGAGTAAAAGTCAGTTGAATATAACCAATAGGCTATGCTGTCTCTCCCTCTTTTGACACCAGAGGCAGAGCTCTGATGTCAGAGATCTTAAGCCAGGTCCCCATTCCCCAGGGCTCTGATGTCAGTAGATCCAAAAAAGATCTACTGGGGGCATGCTGGAGGAGGACCAAGAAATGGTGTGGATCCTAAGGATCTAAAGCCGTCCTGGTCCACTGACGTGTCTCCAGACTTGGGGGAGATTTAAACCAGCACAGCAGAACTGAACTGGTCACCTGCATAGGGTGCTTGAAGTTAGGCTGAGAGTAGCATTAATTTTGGCAGCCCAGAAATAAATGGATGACTTCAGCCTGAAGGTGAGAGGGTTGTGTGAAGATGTTCGAGTGTATGAAGATCAAGAACTTGGAAAGGTACACTGTCAACAAGAAGGGCAGGACGTGAAGTCATGCCATGCGCTGTGGCTTGTTCATACATGCAAGCATTTTGTGAATGACAGCCACACACAGCAAGGGATGGCATGTGTGAATGAGCCGCTGTAGGTCAACCACACCAAGCCGAACTTTCGTATCGCTGCAAACCTAAGACTTTCTAATGGAGCTGCTTTGCATGTTCAGTACATGTCGTGTAGCTGGGAATGCTCTAGTGATGGGCACCACTGTCAGCTGCCCAGTTTTGTTCTCACTGAAAGATGATGTCGACATCAGCCTTCAGCTCCCTCAAAAAACTTGGCTTCACGTTCAGGAATGCCAAGCCTTCTACAAGCCAAGCCTTATGAGGAAAGGTTGAAGGAGCTGGGTATGTTTAGCCTGGAAAAGAGGAGACAGAGAGGAGATACAGTAGCCATCTTCAAATATCTCAAGGGCTGTCACATGGAAGAGGGAACAAGTTTGTTTTCTCCTGCTCTGGAGGGGAGGACTCGAACCAATGGCTTCAAGCTACAAGAAAGGAGATTCCGACTAAACATCAGGAAAAGCTTTCTGACAGTAAGAGCTGTTCAACAGTGGAACAGACTCCCATGAGAGGTGCTGGACTCTCCTTTCTTGGAGGTTGGGTGGCCATCAGTCATGGGTGCTTTAGCTGAGATTTCTGCATTGCAGGCGTTGGACTAGATGACCTTTGGGGGGTCCCTTCCAACTCTGATGTCTCAGTATTTATCTTTTAC